>JAJJWW010005804.1:0-124482 GCA_023531295.1 Papaver armeniacum | reverse complement strand
ATGATTCTTTTGATATTCCCAATCATTCGTTTGGTGTCCATGAAATGGTGTGGTAGGAACAGAATTCATGACTTCTGTCACCTGGAGGTGGTTCATTCCCCATGTTCTGCCTCTGGCCTCCATAAGTCTCTCATGGATTATGCCCTGACCTCCATAGGTTTCTTGCGTTTGATCAAGTCTTTGAATTTTATTATTTCCATACGGTTGTAGAAATTTCTTTCTCTTTCAAATTCTTCCCGATCGCGACTTCCCATGGCTACCAACTTTTGCTTGACCATCATTTGGTATCCTCATTCCTTGTTGACCTTAAGAGGTACTCGCCACGTTGTTTATCAATTTAGGTAACAAACTTGCATTCGCAGCTCCTGAACTTGTATTCGCGACAGGGTATGATTCCATCTCATTTTGCTTTTCCTCTAAAGCAATATACTCCTCCTGAAGCTCTCGCAACTCTCCTTTGTGCTCTTTCATATTCTTCATCAATATTATCATTGTTGCGATTTTGTTCTCGCCTTCTTTATCGATTATCATGATTATTCTGGCGAATTGCCTCCTCCAACTCCTGTTCTTCCATTTCTGCTCTCAATCTTTCTCTCTCGCGAGCTAGACGTGTTTGTTTAACATAATGTCTTTCAATTTCATCCTCAATCTCTTTTTGCTTCCTCTGTGCTTCTCTCCCATGCAATATTCTTCTTCCTTCCTCTTGATTTTCTTCATCAATTGGATTATTTTGCCTCTGACGCTGCCTATTTCCTTGGTTTCCACCATTCTGCTCATTTTGAAGAGTCTCGGGACGTGGGATATAACGATCTTCCATCATTTCTATTCTCTCGCAATGTTCTGTGCCTGGATTTTGTGCTTCTTCTCGGTTTTCTTCATCAGCATTTTCTGTAGGTACAATTCTCCTCCTTTCCTCTCTAACTGATCTTGAACTTGATCTTGTAGTGCTTCTCGACCTTCTATTTTGTAATCTCATGTTTTCCATCCTCAATTCATGATTCTGTCTTGTTAAATTTGCACGTTTCTCAGCTTCTAATCGCCTTTCTTCATGTATTGTTTGTCTCAACGCCTCTAATGCTGCGATTTCTTCATTTCCATGAATTATTTTTCCAGTCTCTTCTCGGTTTCTCTCCTCGTGTCCATTGTTTTCCAATTGTTGTTCTTCTCCCTTCTTCCACAGAAGTCCCATCTCCAAGTATGCACGCTACTCTATAATAATCCACAGTTCTATTTGCTATATCAAGTTGAATTGGTGATTGAATTTGATTTTCTTCATTATTCCTTATGTTCATTCTGGAGGATTCTCCCATTTCATTTCTCCCTTCTCCAGCAATTCTCCTACTCCTTCTAACCATTGTTGGTTGCTCGGATACATTTCTTCTTCTACCCATTTCTTAATTTTGGTAAACTGTTGAAAATTATAAGAAATTCCTTCCCTACCACTCCAATTTCTTTCAAATCATGATGTCAATCCTTATTCAAACAGCCCTTTCTAGCGCCAATATGTAGTTGCAGGAAATACTACACTACACCCCTCACAATAATCCACTCAACTAAGACATTTGAAGATGAATAACAATGATTTTATTGATTAATTCCTTGAAGGTTTACAAGATAAAAATAGAAAAGAGCTAAAGAAATTACAATCACCACAAACTTTCTCCTAATGACTTGTCTAACACTCCAAAAAGATCTCTCTTACAATAGACTTGCTCAACTCTTTATATAGGGTAGTATACTTGGATGACAACCTAAGCTGTCCTTTATTTTCTGGGAATGACTTGCGAAATATCGCAAGTGTACAAGTATTCATTCTCGCGACACTCCTAAACTTCGCTAGATCTTCACATCTTTCGTGTTTTGGTCACTTGCCGTCATTCATTGCGTCATTTATATTACTCTTCTGCGACGTCTTCGCGATGCTGTCGTTTACTAATCTCGCGAAATATTTATGTTGCGATATTCAGATCCTACACTAAACCCAACTCCTAAAGCCCAACATAAACCAAAACAGTATTCAACAAAATCTATAATAAATTTGCTCAGGTGATTCCAGAGCATGGATGAAACTTGGTTTTGAATTGAAACAGAGTTTCCCCCCTCTTTCCAAGCCTACACCCTTCTTTTCCATGGAGTCAGCAGAGAAATTGACTTCCCTCAAACTATGTACAAACTGGATATTACTTATTAATTCCTTTATTCTCTTCCATCTTACCTGCATGAACCAAGGAAGTTTTCCAAAGGAATATGCACTCACTACTGCTTTAGAATCAGAGTTGATGCATAGTGGATACATGTCACTATCTGATCGGTTAACACTTGACTCAAGACAGACCAATGACTACATAGTTATAAGAGCACCCACTCACTTAATACAGGCAGACACATTACTCAATATAACCCATAAGACTATGACATTGCCTACTGCTGGAAATTATCCTTGTCCTCAAGGATAAAGTTGCGAAAGTGAGACTTTATGGTAGTAATATCTTCCCAAGTAGCATCCTCCTGAGTTGAATTAGTCCATTGGATGAGCACCTGTTGCACTTGCCTTCTGCCAATAAGAATGGTTCTGTGTTGTAGAACTTTTGCAGGAACCATGATCACTTCACCTGCATGATCAACAATAGGCAAAGTAGGAGAGGTGGTGTGCTTCTTACCAATGTGTTGCTTCAATTGAGACACATGAAATACAGGGTGAATCCTAGCCTGATCTGGAAGCTGTAACTTGTAGGCTACTTGTCCAATTCTTCGTAAAATAGGAAAAGGCCCATAGAATTTTGCAGACAACTTGAAATTCTTTCTCAGTGAAACAAAAGCTTATCTGTAAGGTTGAAGCTTCAGATATACCAAGTCACCCACTGCAAAGGTCCTGTCTTTCCTTGTCTTATCAGCAAAGAATTTCATTCTTGCTTGAGCATTGTGTAGAGACTCTTTAAGAATATCAATCATTGCCTCTCCGTCCTTAAGGTATGACTCTACAGAAGCTACAGAAGTGGTGGCGGCAGATGGAAAAGCCATATGTGGAGGGAGATAGCCATATAAGTGATGCGTGTCGTTAACCACAACAAATTAATTAATATTTTTCCACCTAATTAACAAGTAATATAGTGTAGTCAAGTTCGTTCCCACGAGGAGCAAGAGATTCTAGTTGTAAAAATTGTCACAAAAGGGGGGTGTAAAGCAAAAGAAAGTAAACAAAGCAATTAAAAGATAAAGTTGAAATCAATAAGAGAGACAAGATCAAGGAATCCTTCTTTGTTGCAAAACAATGATTCAAGTTATGTTTTTCATCCACATGTTATTAGTCACAGATTATCACCAACCGTAGGTAAAGCAGCTAGATCAGTGCTAAACCCCTAAATCCCTTGTATCATCAGGGATACGGAAGTTCTCGACTACCGGATTCTATTTACCAAACCACCTAGTAGTAGATCACTCTAGATGTAATTTAAATAAACGCATTAAGATTTATGAACTTATTAGGTTAATATTAGTAGTTAGACTCTTAGATCAAGGTATACTTGCTAACGTTGTTTTCACACACAATTGCTCCACGGAATCCCTCACAAGGTCTCGTGTTTGCTACTTATGTAAGAGTCAAGAAACGATTACTTATCCCCTAACTTTCACTAGCTTTAGATTAAATTAACAAATCAATTTAGCGTGCACTCTACACAACCTATAAATCAATCATGAATGTATAAACATTCCTATTAGTAAAAACAAAACGATAATCATGTGAAAAACTTCAAGATAGAATTGAAACAAAACAAAACTCAAATCATATATTAAGAACTAGGAATTCATCCTCAATCAATAATAAAATTAGCTACTCATGTTTTTGAAATTCACACAAATAATTAAAAGGAGAATTTTGAAAAACAAGCAAAAACACAAGTGTTGTGTGTGTCAAAGATGTAGAGAACTTCTCTATTTATAGGCTTCAATGTTCTCCAAATCTTCCAAGGAATAGAAACCCTTTCCTTTTGCAATTCAATTTCCAAGTCCAAGCCTTTCTCAAATCTTCCATCTTCTCTTTCCAAATTTGAACCAAATTCTCCATCCAATTCCAAGTCCGAGTCTTCACACCCATGAGTCTAGAATACTCTTCACAAAATTCTGCACATATTGAATCGCCGGAAAGATGGTATTATGGCCGGAAATTGGCCGGAAAAGTCACCGGAATCTTTTCCCCGTCAAAGGAATATTCCGTCATCAAGACCGTCTGCTAATTCTGGCCAAACAGTGTCAAACCGTTAGTCCACTGGTCAAAGGAAGGGAAGTCAGCTACTGAGTCAGCACGAGTCAGCTTCCTAGTTAGCTGAATGGTCTTACTCATCTGAGTTGGATCGCTCATCGGACTCAAATGCGGATCGGCCATTTCCCGACACCGAGTCAACTCGCCGAATGGAGAACCGTACGAGTTTATTATTTACAGGCTTTCCGCCCAAATTCAGGCCTCTTTCTTCACCGTTAAGAAACCTAACATTCATCTAGTTTAGCAATTCATTCTCATCACTTTATGTGCATCGCCAACACCTCCTTCTCTTCTTGAAATCAACTGAGGCTCGGCTCCATTGCACCTTAACCTCATCATTCTTGGTGCCAAACACCCAACGGTAAACCATCATATCCGTGGATCTGTTTGCTCTTGTAATCAAATTTCAACCCCGATTTGGGTAGCAATCTTCTTCATCTCTGTCATGCTTTCAATCCATTACAATTCCTATAATTTGACAAACACATCAACAATCTTCAAAACCCCATCCAGCTTCTTTGACAAAACCATATCGCTCTCTCAGTCTTCATCTGTTTTGCTTCAATCTCGCTCTTCAACAACATCAATCTCTCTATTCATCATCATAAGCCATACCCATTCCTCAATTTTTCGAATACAACCTCAAACCCATGAGAGTCTTCTCCGATTCAAACCCATCTTATATTCATCCATACAATCCATCTCAGTAGCATCAGATTCTCGGCCAGAACCATCTCTTTTTTTCATCTTTATCTGCTTCATGGAATGTTCATCGACTCACAGAAAACCATGGCAGGAACTCAGTTCTTCTTGACACTAACATCATCGTCTCTTCTCAATTCCAGTCTTCCAGCTCAACCTCATACCCATCAAATCGTCATCCTCTTCTTCTCTGTCTCGCTGTACCTCTTGAATCCGTCAATTCCACCATCAATTCCCTCCACAATTTCATCACAACCCAAAGACCCATCTCAATTTCAGCTTCATAGCCACAAACCCATTAAATCAAAACAGCGATAAGAACCAGACTCCATTTTCATTTGGTTTTCAGAGATAACAAACCCTAACTTCTCCATCGATTGCAGCATCAGGTCTTGCCGATTTCTCCTCGATTTGATCTATAATCATCTTGTTCTTCAATTGCAAACATGAATCGAAACCCTAATCTGAACTCGTCATCTCATCTCAGCAGATCCCCTTTTGTTCTTTATCAACATACTCAATCCAATCTTCAATGTTTGTTCTCAGTTTAGCACAGCATCAACTCCCTCAAATCTTCTCTACTTCTTTATCTCGATCTGAGTTCGATCTCTACAGTGCAGCCTTTCTCCTTCTCAATTTCAGAGAAGTAATGAATGAATGAAACATTCCCCTCGACCTAGGGTTGGGACGATATGGATAGGTACACCCCACAGGTAGAACCCGATAAATACACCCACTGGTAGATGATAAGGGATACCCTGATAGCAACCCCCCTTAACCTTGGTGGGCATGGCTTTAGTACTCCTCCAAAAGAGAGTTTCCCTTAACCTTGGCTGGGCTCCAGATAGTGTTCGCCCATGAAATGACAATTTTGCCCTTTTGTTCAAATTGGGTGATTTCTTCTTCTTTTCGTTCGTGCGACTCCATAGTAGCTATAAAACTCAAAACAAGCGTAAAATACATAATTTACAAGAAAAATAGCAAAGAAAGCATAAACAATAGATAATAAATAGGATGTATTCTACACCCTATCAATAAGGCTTGAAAGGGAGACATTTTTAAACTAGTATGATAACTAGTGTCGTACCACCACTCAAAAAAGGTAACCATTGACACCACTTACTAGGTTTGTGGCCAGTGATGCACCTTAAGTAAGTTTCTAAACAAGAATTAACTCTCTCTGATTGGCCATCAGTTTGAGGATGATAAGCAGTGCTGAGATTCAAGCTAGTACCCAAAGCTTTAAATAAGTCTTGCCAGAAGTGATTAGTAAATACATTATCTCTATCAGAAACAATGGAAGAAGGTAGGCGATGAAGTTTGAATACCTGATCCAAGAATGCTTTTTCCACAGAAGCAGTTGTATAAGGGTGTTGTAGAGCAATGAAATGGATGTAATTTGTGAGACTGTCAACAACCACCAGTATAACACTCTTCTTGTCACTCAGAGGTAAGCCTTCAATGAAATCCATGGTGATGTGCTTCCAAGCATGCTCAGGTACTGGAAGGGGTTGCAGTAAACCAGATGGAAAAGAGCATTCACCCTTATTTCTTTGGCAAATGTCACACTCATTTACAAATAATAGGATCTCGTGCTTCATTTTAGGCCAAAAGAAATGGGACTTGGCCCTAACATAAGTGGACTGAATGCCAGAATGACCCCCAACAACAGAGGTGTGAACAGTATTTAAGATTGTGGCTCTGACCCCATTGCTAGCCTCCACATATAACCTATTTTTGTATCTCAGTATCTCAGATTTGTAAGTATAATGTGGAACAGACTCAGCAGATACAAGCAATTGGGTAATAAGTTGCTGCACCTTATCATCACCAACATAGCTTTGGACCCAATTTGGTTGAGACATAGATAGGGCAGAGCAAGTTACAGAAGAAACTGGTCTTCTAGATAAAGCATCAGAAACTATATTTTCTTTACCCTTTTTGTATTAATCTCATAGTCAAAACCCAACATTTCATTAACCACTTTTGTTGGAGAACGTGGTGATTCTTTACTCTAAGAATTATTTGATGTTGTTATGATCAGTTTGGATAATGAATTTGCCTCCTTGTAAATAATGCCTCCATTTGTGAACAGCCTTAACTATAGCTAAAAATTCCTTTGCATATGTGGATAATGATCTAGCTCTTGGCCCTAAAGGTGAGCTGAAAAAGGAAATTGGTTTACCTTCTTGAGTTAAGACAGCACCAAGATAGGTCTCACTTGCATCACTTTCTACAGTGAATTGCTTGGAAAAATCTGGCAATGCAAGGACTGGAGTTGTGGACATGGCTAGCTTGAGTTGTTCAAATGCAGAAGATGCGGCTACATTCCAATGGAAAGAATTCTTCCTCAAAAGATCGGTTAGAGGTTTGCGAGATTGCTCCATAGTTCTTCACAAATTTTCTGCCAATACTGTTAAACCCAAAAAGCCCCTCAATTCCTTTATAGAAGTTGGAAATGACCAGCTTTGCATGGCTGCAATTTTGTTGGGATCAACACAAACACCAGCAGGAGTGATAATATGGCCTAAGTATTCCAGCTGTGACTGACCAAAACAACATTTGGAAAGCTTAACATATAGTTTGTGTTGTCTGAGTAAAGAAAATACCAATCTCAAATGCTCAATGTGCTCAGACATGGAAGAACTGTAAACCAAAATATCATCAAAAAAGACCAAAACAAACTTCCTTAAGTAGGGTGCAAAGATTTCATTCATAAGGGCTTGAAATGTTGCAGGGGCATTGGTAAGGCCAAATGGCATGACTTTGAACTCATAATGCCCATGATGAGTCCTAAATGCAGTCTTGTAGATATCCAGAGGGTTCAATAAAATTTGATGATATCCTGCTCTTAAATCCAACTTAGACATAACCATAAATCCTTGCAGCTCATCCAACAACTCATCCATAATTGGTATAGGAAACTTGTCCTTAATAGTGATGTTGTTGAGTCTTCTGTAAACAACACAAAATCTCCAGGTATTATCTTTCTTTTTGAGAAGAAGAATTGGTGATGCAAATGGGTTGTGGCTGTGTTGGATGATCCCAGAAGAGAGCATTTCTTTCACCAGTTGTTCCACAACTCCTTTTTGAATGTATGGGCACATATATGGTCTTTGGTTTGGAGGTTGAGAGTCTGGTTTTAATGGGATGTAGGATTCAAATATCGCACAACATATTTTCTTAGCGTGCGAGATTCAATTATTTCCTTAACTCGCGAGAAGAGCTTGCGAGATTCATTATTTTTCATAATTCGCGAGAAGGTAGCAAGACTCGAGAGAGTGTCTCGAGAGAAGGTAGCAAGACTCGCGAGAGTGTCTCGAGAGAGAGGTAGCAAGACTCGCGAGAATGTCTCGAGAGAAGGTAGCAAGAGCTGCGAAATCATTAAAGGGGTCGCGAGAATATGAGCCGTATGTGAGTCAATCATCCATTATGTAAACACCTATATAAAGAGGAGAGCGGGGAGAGAGAAAGGGGAGGAATAATTTTGGGGAGGACACTTTTAGGAGGAGAGATATTTTAGAGAGAGATTTATTTTCTTTATCATCTTCTTCCCCAAATAATTAGATCTAGAACTCTAGAAAATATCCATTAATGGAGATTCTCAATGTAATTCAAATGTAACCTCAACAATCATAGTGAAGAATCGTGGATGTAGATCACATTGATCGAACCACGTAAAAAATCTTATGTGTCTATTTAAATTTCTAGCACTTATATTTAAAATTTAGGTGATTAATATGATTTAGATCTACAAAATATAGTGAGGGGTGTAGTGTGGGAAATCCCTTGCAACTACATATGCGCTAGAAACAGGGGACCTAATCTTGTTGGTTCAAGAAAGTTTAGAAAAACTACTTCAAGTTGGTGATGAATTCAATTGGATCTATAAACTTTAAGAGAAGTTTCCATGAAAAGTAGTTATTGTTCATACTTTTTATTTAGATCTATAAAATTTGGGTTCAAAAATGGAAGTTTTATGGAAGAAATCACACTTTCAGGGAGAAAACACCGTCAACAATTCAAGGACATGAAAAGAGGAAGAGAAAAAAAAAATAGGTTGATGTGATGAAATTCAAGGAAGAAAGCTAATTTTTTAATGGAAGATTTCATACTCGGAGAAAAAGAAAAGAGGAAAATTGTTGAAGGAAATAAAGGAAGAATGAAGAAAAGGATAAGAACAAAATCGCATGAGTTTTATCACAAACATAAGCTCGCACGAGATGGTTTGAGTTGGAGCGAAGAGGCTTGATGTCGCAAGATCAAATCTCGCCACAGTCATATTTTTTCAAATATTTTTGAACTTTCAAGAGAGGGAAAAAATGGAATAAAGCTATAGCATTGTGTGTTTCCTTCGCAAGCAACAAGTAGCCCGGATGGTCGTTTGCGAAGAGAACAAGCTTGGGGTTGCGAGTTCGAATCCCACCTTTTACATATTTTTAAACTTCCGAGAGCGAAGAAGTGAATAAAGTTATAGTATTGTGTGTTTCTTTCACAAACAAAAGAGCTAGCACAATTGGTCACCGGCTAGAGTATAAACATAAGGTCGCGAGTTCGAGTCTTACCCTTCGCGAAGAATTTTTGTCATCTTTTTCCTTGAATATCAAAGGGTGAATCTAAGTCATGTATTAGCATTCTGCGATCCTTTCGCACAGGAGGAGTAGCACAATTGGTCACGAGCGAACAAGAGGAGCTTAAGGTCGCGGGTTCGAATCTCCCACCTCGCAAAGAATTTTTGCTTCAAGAAAGAAGGAAAAAATGGATAATTTCGCAAGGTTGTTTCATTCTTTTCGCAAACAAGAGAGCAGCACAGTTGGTCACCTGCGAGGTTAATGAGTTCATGGTCGCGAGTTCAAGTCCCATTGAACGTCCATTTTTGCATGGATTTTTCGCAACAGTATCTCGCAAGAAGAAAGTAAGTGATTATTTCGCAGAAACACTTCGCAGAGGCAGGGTTAGCACAGTTGGTCAGGAGGCATGAATGCAAGCAGGAGGTCGCAGGATCAATTCTTGCTCTCGCATATTTATTTTTGTTATGCGAAATTTCAGAAGGACTTTTCCTATTTCTCAATGAAGAAAGTTGATGACTATCTCGCAAATTAATTTCGCAAGAGAGGGTTAGAACAGTTGGTATGGTGCGAGAATATGCAAGAAGCAGGTCATGGGTTCGAATCTCATTTCTCACAATTCTTTTTGCTGCGAGATATTTATATTTTATGTGGCGTTCATACATTTCAAGGATGATAGCTTCGCAAGCAAATCATATACTTCGCAAGAGATAACAACAACAGCAAACCACAAAAGCTAAGTACCACTTTCCTTGAACACTTTATCAGAAGAGATTATCAAAGATCAGCGAATTTACAAAAGAGCTTATATGCAGAAGAATCAACAAAATAATCAGATAGAGGCAAACCCTCTATGACGAAATCAGAATTTCGCGAGAGGCAAAAGTACCTAAAGTGCGTCGTAGTAGGGGGTACCTATTGCATATGAAGAAGAATCAATAAAATAACCAGAATGGGACGAACCTTTATGGCGTACACCTAGTTCGCGAATAACATTTCGTAAGAGGCAAATGTAAGACCTAAAGTGCGTCATATAAGGGGTATCTCTCGACATGGCTCGGGGGAAGGTTACACCGCTCCCAAGCTGGTCATGGAAATTTGGGGCCCATGAAAGCCTATCCGGAAGAGGTACCTTGGATTCCCAACTATATATGTAGGTTATACCCTGGTTGGGCGACCGAGGGTCTCTTCCAAGGAGTCGAGTGTATGCTCAAGGCGCCGAGGTACACGGTTGAGCCGAGTGCCGGGACGGATGAACCTACCCCGGCCATTCTTGGCAAGTCTTGGCATATGTTGCACTCGCCGAAGAAAACTCCACTTAGGGTGCAGTCTCGTAACCATAAACCCTATAGGTATAAGGGATAAGAGGCTGCAAAACAACCGGTTGTTGTTAAGACCGGATGGGAGGAGCTAGTCTTGTATGGTCGATGTTTCGCCTCCTTGAAGGGGCAACCGGGGAGAAGATAAGGGCGACGCTTTCCATTAGGGGAAGTGTCAAAACAGACATAAATGTCATGAGGCTTTGTTTTCGCAAGGAGACTTAGGCTTGTCATATTTGTGCAATGATCCTGCAGAGGCAATAATACTAACGCGAGGTAAGACGAGATCAATGGGTCTTTACACGAAAATGTACGGACGTCCTGCGATTTCGTCGCAAGACAAGCAATGTTATGGGGCTTTATGTTCGCAAGGATATCTAGGCCTGTCATATTGTCGCAACTAAAACATCCTATGAGAGGCAAAAATACTTGGAAAATGATAAGGCAAGATCAATGGGTCTTTACATGCAAGTGTAAAGACGTCCTGCGATTTTGTCGCGATGAAAGGTGGCAGGGGAAGACCTCTAATTAGGGAGGTCTAACTTGGAAGACCACGCAAAAATGATAAGGCAAGATCAATGGGTCATTACGTGAAAATGTAAAGACGTCCTGCGATCTTGTCGCAATGATAAAATTCAACGTAAAGCAATGAAGAGATTATACTATCGCATGAGCACAACGCAGAGATGGAGGAAAGATAAGAATGAAGAAATAACTCACTCATTCAACACTTTTTCAACGATTCTACCTTCGTAGATAAAGAAACAGAGGCAACAATGGATTACCGAAAAACATTTTATGTTCTTTATTTTCTCGGCAAGAATCATTTCAAAGAAGATGTTTACCAATGAACAACAAGAATCCTCACCAAAAATGGAATAATGACTTACACATGAACAGAGGCAATACTTCTTATATTTCAAGGATTAATATTTCTTATCCACTTCACAAAATTTCAGAACTTCGCGAAAGAATAGAGCATAGCATGAGGCAAAGAACATGGAGCGAGAGTTTCGCAATACTTCTTATATTTCGAGGATTAAGTACTTCATATACTTCTTCAAGGATACTTCATACTTAAGATACTTCAAGAAACGATACTTCATATACACTTCTCAAAGCTTCGGAACCTCGCAAAAGAATAGAGGCAAGTACGTACTTTTCAAGTCCAATATTCTTCCGCTCGTTCCTTCATCAACAAAGACCAAAGATTACTACAACAACAGATTTTTCCTTAAAGATCGCTCTTCAAGCAATATTCAAGGAAAAAGAGGCAAGATGTAGGATTCAAATATCGCACAACATATTTTCTTAGCGTGCGAGATTCAATTATTTCCTTAACTCGCGAGAAGAGCTTGCGAGATTCATTATTTTTCATAATTCGCGAGAAGGTAGCAAGACTCGAGAGAGTGTCTCGAGAGAAGGTAGCAAGACTCGCGAGAGTGTCTCGAGAGAAGGTAGCAAGACTCGCGAGAATGTCTCGAGAGAAGGTAGCAAGAGCCTGCGAAATCATTAAAGGGGTCGCGAGAATATGAGCTGTATGTGAGCTGTCATCCATTATGTAAACACCTATATAAAGAGGAGAGCAGGAGAGAGAAAGGGGAGGAATAATTTTGGGGAGGACACTTTTAGGAGGAGAGAGATATTTTTAGAGAGAGATTTATTTTCTTTATCATCTTCTTCCCCAAATAATTAGATCTAGAACTCTAGAAAATATCCATTAATGGAGATTCTCAATGTAATTCAAATGTAACCTCAACAATCATAGTGAAGAATCGTGGATGTAGATCACATTGATCGAACCACGTAAAAAATCTTATGTGTCTATTTAAATTTCTAGCACTTATATTTAAAATTTAGGTGATTAATATGATTTAGATCTACAAAATATAGTGAGGGGTGTAGTGTGGGAAATCCCGCAACTACATATGCGCTAGAAACAGGGACCTAATCTTGTTGGTTCAAGAAAGTTTAGAAAAAACGGCTACTGTTGGTGATGAATTCAATTGGATCTATAAACTTTAAGAGAAGTTTCCATGAAAAGTAGTTATTGTTCATACTTTTTATTTAGATCTATAAAATTTGGGTTCAAAATGGAAGTTTTATGGAAGAAATCACACTTTCGGGAGAAAACACCACAACAATTCAAGGACATGAAAAGAGGAAGAGAAAAAAAAATAGGTTGATGTGATGAAATTCAAGGAAGAAAGCTAATTTTTTAATGGAAGATTTCATATTCAGGAGAAAAAGAAAAGAGGAAAATTGTTGAAGGAAATAAAGGAAGAATGAAGAAAAGGATAAGAACAAAACGCTGTGAGTTTTATCACAAACATAAGCTCGCACAGATGGTTTGAGTTGGAGCGAAGAGGCTTGATGTCGCAAGATCAAATCTCGCCACAGTCATATTTTTTCAAATATTTTTGAACTTTCAAGAGGGGAAAAAATGGAATAAAGCTATAGCATTGTGTGTTTCCTTCGCAAGCAACAAGTAGCCCAGATGGTCGTTTGCGAAGAGAACAAGCTTGGGGTTGCGAGTTCGAATCCCACCTTTTACATATTTTTTAAACTTCCGAGAGCGAAGAAGTGAATAAAGTTATAGTATTGTGTGTTTCTTTCACAAACAAAGAGGTAGCACAATTGGTCACCGCGAAGAGTATAAACATAAGGTCGCGAGTTCGAGTCTTACCCTTCGCGAAGAATTTTTGTCATCTTTTTCCTTGAATATCAAAGGGTGAATCTAAGTCATGTATTAGCATTCTGCGATCCTTTCGCACAGGAGGAGTAGCACAATTGGTCACGAGCGAACAAGAGGAGCTTAAGGTCGCGGGTTCGAATCTCCCACCTCGCAAAGAATTTTTTGCTTCGCAAAGAAGGGAAAAAATGGATAATTTCGCAAGGTTGTTTCATTCTTTCGCAAACAAGAGGCAGCACAGTTGGTCACCTGCGAGGTTAATGAGTTCATGGTCGCGAGTTCAAGTCCCATTGAACGTCCATTTTTGCATGGATTTTTCGCAACGTATCTCGCAAGAAGAAAGTAAGTGATTATTTCGCAGAAACACTTCGCAGAGGCAGGGTTAGCACAGTTGGTCAGGAGGCATGAATGCAAGCAGGAGGTCGCAGGATCAATTCTTGCTCTCGCATATTTATTTTTGTTATGCGAAATTTCGGAAGGACTTTTCCTATTTCTCAATGAAGAAAGTTGATGACTATCTCGCAAATTAATTTCGCAAGAGAGGTTAGAAACAGTTGGTATGGTGCGAGAATATGCAAGAAGGAGTCATGGGTTCGAATCTCATTTCTCACAATTCTTTTTGCTGCGAGATATTTATATTTTATGTGGCGTTCATACATTTCAAGGATGATAGCCCATGAAGCAAATCATATACTACGCAAGACATAACAACAACAGCAAACCACAAAAGCTAAGTACCACTTTCCTTGAACACTTTATCAGAAGAGATTATCAAAGATCAGCGAATTTACAAAAGAGCTTATATGCAGAAGAATCAACAAAATAATCAGATAGAGGCAAACCTACTATGACGAAATCAGAATTTCGCGAGAGGCAAAAGTACCTAAAGTGCGTCGTAGTAGGGGGTACCTATTGCATATGAAGAAGAATCAATAAAATAACCGAATGGGACGAACCTTTATGGCGTACACCCTAGTTCGCGAATAACATTTCGTAAGAGGCAAATGTAAGACCTAAAGTGCGTCATATAAGGGGGTATCTCTCGACATGGCTCGGGGGAAGGTTACACCGCTCCCAAGCCCGAGTCATGGAAATTTGGGGCCCATGAAAGCCTATCCTAAGAGGTACCTTGGATTCCCAACTATATATGTAGGTTATACCCTGGTTGGACGCCCGAGGGTCTCTTCCAAGGAGTCAGTGTATGCTCAAGGCGCCGAGGTACACGGTTGAGCCAAGAGTGCCCGGGACGGATGAACCTACCCTGGCCATTCTTGGCAAGTCTTGGCATATGTTGCACTCGCCCGAAGAAAACTCCACTTAGGGTGCAGTCTCGTAACCATAAACCCTATAGGTATAAGGGATAAGAGGTGCGAAAACAATCAGTTGTTGTTAAGACCGGATGGGAGGAGCTAGTCTTGTATGGCCGATGTTTCGCCTCCTTGAAGGGGCAACCAGGGAGAAGATAAGGGCGGCGCTTTCCATTAGGGGAAGTGTCAAAACAGACGCAAATGTCATGAGGCTTTGTTTTCGCAAGGAGACTTAGGCTCGTCATATTTGTGCAATGATCCTGCAGAGGCAATAATACTAACGCGAGGGTAAGGCGAGATCAATGGGTCTTTACACGAAAATGTACGGACGTCCTGCGATTTCGTCGCAAGGCGGCAATGTTATGGGGCTTTATGTTCGCAAGGATATCTAGGCCTGTCATATTGTCGCAACTAAAACATCCTGAGAGGCAAAAATACTTGGAAAATGATAAGGCAAGATCAATGGGTCTTTACATGCAAGTGTAAAGACGTCCTGCCGATTTTGTCGCGATGAAAGGTGGCGGGGAAGACCTCTAATTAGGGAGGTCTAACTTGGAATACCACGCAAAAATGATAAGGCAAGATCAATGGGTCATTACGTGAAAATGTAAAGACGTCCTGCGATCTTGTCGCAATGATAAAATTCAACGTAAAGCAATGAAGAGATTATACTATCGCATGAGCACAACGCAGGAGATGGAGGAAAGATAAGAATGAAGAAATAACTCACTCATTCAACACTTTTTCAACGATTCTACCTTCGTAGATAAAGAACAGAGGCAACAATGGATTACCGAAAAAACATTTTATGTTCTTTATTTTCTCGGCAAGAATCATTTCCAAAGAAGATGTTTACCAATGAACAACAAGAATCCTCACCAAAAATGGAATAATGACTTCGCATGAACAGAGGCAATACTTCTTATATTTCAAGGATTAATATTTCTTATCCACTTCACAAAATTTCAGAACTTCGCGAAAGAATAGAGCATAGCATGAGGCAAAGAACATGGAGCGAGAGTTTCGCAATACTTCTTATATTTCGAGGATTAAGTACTTCATATACTTCTTCAAGGATACTTCATACTTCGCATACTTCAAGAAACGATACTTCATATACACTTCTCAAAGCTTCGGAACCTCGCAAAAGAATAGAGGCAAGTACGTACTTTTCAAGTCCAATATTCTTCCGCTCGTTCCTTCATCAACAAAGACCAAAGATTACTACAACAACAGATTTTTCCTTAAAGATCGCTCTTCAAGCAATATTCAAGGAAAAAGAGGCAAGATGTAGGATTCAAATATCGCACAACATATTTTCTTAGCGTGCGAGATTCAATTATTTCCTTAACTCGCGAGAAGAGCTTGCGAGATTCATTATTTTTCATAATTCGCGAGAAGGTAGCAAGACTCGAGAGAGTGTCTCGAGAGAAGGTAGCAAGACTCGCGAGAGTGTCTCGAGAGAAGGTAGCAAGACTCGCGAGAATGTCTCGAGAGAAGGTAGCAAGAGCCTGCGAAATCATTAAAGGGGTCGCGAGAATATGAGGCATATGTGAGTCGTCATCCATTATGTAAACACCTATATAAAGAGGAGAGCGAGAGAGAAAGGGGAGGAATAATTTTGGGAGGACACTTTTAGGAGGAGAGAGATATTTTTAGAGAGAGATTTATTTTCTTTATCATCTTCTTCCCAAATAATTAGATCTAGAACTCTAGAAAATATCCATTAATGGAGATTCTCAATGTAATTCAAATGTAACCTCAACAATCATAGTGAAGAATTGTGGATGTAGATCACATTGATCGAACCACGTAAAAAATCTTATGTGTCTATTTAAATTTCTAGCACTTATATTTAAAATTTAGGTGATTAATATGATTTAGATCTACAAAATATAGTGAGGGGTGTAGTGTGGGAAATCCCGCAACTACATGGGATTGAGTGGTCCAAGGTTCTGTGAGGAGGTAATGAAGTAGGCTCATCAAAAATATCATTATATTCAGATATGAGAGGCAATAAAGGTGCAAGGGTTGGAGGGGGTATAGGAGTAGTTGTAACTTAAAAGAGATGACCAATGAGGCCGTAAGTTATTTTCTCTATAAACTTCTTAACAGCTGAACCACTCATCATAAGTAGTGAAGGTGAAGTTGTTGTGCCTTGTAATGTAATATGCTGACCATGATGAAGAAAAGAAACACTGAGTTTAGAGAAATTAAACACAACATCACCTAGATTCTTAAGCCAATCAGCACCTAGCACCATGTCACAACCTCCAAGTGGAAGTAACCTCAAGTCCTCAGTGAATTCATAACCCTGCATACTCCAAGGAAGTTTAGAACAAATACCAGTACTTACTGTTTTCTCCCCATTGGCAACTGTAACTAGCATATGAGCAGTGTGCTCTACTTTGCATTTGAGCTTAGCAGCTAGAGAACAATCTAAGAAACTACGTTGTGCTACCAGTATCAATAAGAATGGAGATATATTATCTCTTAAGAAGACCTGGAATTCTTATAGTATCACCTTTGACAAGATGCCGGTGAGAGCATGAAGAGAATTCTCCATGTCGATTCCATTGGTGATTCCACAGACTTCTTCAAAACCTCTTCCTCACCTCCTGTCCCTGTATCGAACTTCCAGTTTTCACCATAAATAATTGTTGTCTACCCTTGCACTTATGGACCAGTGAATAAACTTCATCACAATTATAACAAAGACCTTTATCTCGGCGAATGCGCAATTGCTCTTGTGTTAATCTTTTAATAATGGGATTGGATGAAGCAGGTTTGAATGGTGTTGGTGAATAAGATTTTGGAGTTGTAGTAGTAGACTTGGAAGTAGTGTATGAGGTGGAAATTGGTTTAGGCTGAAAGGTTATGGTAGAGAAAGCTCTAAAGTTAGTGAAAGAGCTAGAGTTGGGTCTAACACTTTTGGAAGAGGCAGAGTGATACTTCTGTTCCTCTATTCTTGCTAAAGAGAAAGCTGTTGCTAGTGATTTTGGGTAAAACATAGCTACATAATTGCGCAATTCCTCCTTCAACCCACTAATGAAACTCATGACAAAGTAATGCTCACTTAAAGATGGATTGTTAGCAATCATAAGAGCTTTCAGAGATTCAAATTCTTCAAAATACTCTTCTACAGAGTTAAGTTGTACCAGTTTATTAAAACTCCCAATAAAATTTTCTTCAACAGGGTTTTCAAATATGATACAAATACCATGAGCAAATTCAAACCAAGTTATACGATTGCGACTAACCTGAAAATTGAGAAACCATTTATCGGCCTTGCCATCAAGATAGATAGCTGCAATATCCACTCGGCGACTCTCATCAATGTTGTGAAGCGAGAAGTACCTTTCACATTTTTGGATCCATCCTCGAGGATTGTCGCCGTCAAATCTTGGAAAATCAAGCTTTGGTACTCGATTTAAGTGAGTTGGAGTCCCTCTTGGAGAAATGAAACCAAAGATTAGAGGATTCTCTAGCTGAGTACCATGGATTTGTCCACCGGAATCATTTTGAGTTGATTTCGATGTAGAAGGAAAATGGGCGAGCAGATCATCAAATCGTTGATTAATCGATGCTTGATTCGAATCAGTTTTTTGTTGTTGTAGAAGAAGCTTGTCTTAAATAGCAGCAAAACGATCCTCAGAGCTCTGCTGCTGTCGCTGAATCAGTTCTAGAACATCTTTAACATTTTTTGGATCGGAAGCTCCCATCGAGAATTTTTTTTTAGTGGCTCTGATGCCAAATGTATTGTACTCAGTACAATTTGGTAATGATGAGTTAAAGAAAGTAAATCTGAGTTCCTAATGAACACAGCCTCTAACACTAAACTGCAGATATTTCTCATTAATTGAAATAAAGAAGAAGGTTCTTACATATTTAAGAGAAGTGAAGATCTAACAACAACGATAAGATAGTGGACACATGTCACTATCTGATCGGTTAACACTTGACTCAATAACGACCAATGACTACATAGTTATAAGAGCACCCACTCACTTAATACATGCAGACACAATACTCAATATAACCCATAAGACTATGGCATTACTAAATGATAGGTCCGGAATTTCGTACTAATCATAGTCGATGAAAATAAAAAACCATATCATCATTATATAACAAGTCAAAAAGACTATTGATGAGGTTCTTGATACTTGGATAGCAAGATGTGTGAAACGTTGTCCCCGTCTCCGTCGCCTAAACAAGCGTGGAATGCAGGATCCAAGGCAACTATCATATACTTGCTTGAAAAGGAACATGCTCTTAGAGTATCTAATCATGTGATCGAGTTAAATGGGTGCTTCTATCAACTATTGCGCTATAAATAAGAATCCTTTGATGACATTCATACAAGTATTGTGGGTAACATCTTTCACTTTAGTCAACATTTGCACACTTCACTTTTCTATTTCTATTTTCTTATCTATCCATGTGACTTAAGTATGCGAGTGTTGTGGCAAATATTGCAACAAGTATGATGACTATCTTAGTAGAATTTTGCAATCAGGTTGAATGTCACACGTAAGTAATTGCTTGTGTGCGATGATAGGATTGTTTGTGGGATGTTTGCAGCTAAAGAACATATGCAAGCTAATTATTTAGCTACTACATTGTGTCTATCCTTAGTGGTTCTTCCAAGGCAAGAAATTGGAGTAGGTTTTGTGGGTATACCTCTTGTAAGCCCTCACGAGACTATAACTCGTCCACTAGGGACACCTAGGGGTTTAAAGGCTTGTTATACATGCTAAGTGTAACCGTTTTCTCAACGACATGGAGTTGCTGTATTTAGGATTAGTTTTATTAGTTTGCTCGAGGACTAGCAAAAGCCAAGTGTGGGGTAATTTGATAAGTGCATAATTCATTTGATTTTAGTGTCCATTCCATACTTGTTTAAGCTATTATTCTTGCATGTATTCGTATTATTACTATTGTTTTCTATTATTTGTCTCAAATAGGTGAATCAGCCAAAAAGGAGCTACAAAGTGCTAAAAATAGCTAAGAAGATAAGTATTCCAAGTATCCAAGTGCCTAAATCCAAGAGAAGTGGAAGAAGTGCGACGAAAAGGAGCAAAACACTCAAAATCAAGAGAAGAGCCAAAGACCGATCTTAACTCACTCAAATTAAGTATTTCTCATCTCCATCTTGAAGAGAATTGAAATAGGAAAAGAATTAAAAAATAATGATATCATTCCGAGTTCGGATGAAGAAGTTGTGGCCAAAACGAGTTTTTATCGAATACCGAAGACAGTAAAGTATGCAAACAGGTACGCATACTTTAATTCCGAAAATTTCTTCTGGAATTTGAAGTTTGCATACTTTTACGCATACTTAACTAGTAGGAAAACGTGTATTCATACCTTGGAGGCCTAAGGTCACGTTTGTGGTCGTTATTTCATATTTTTGGGTTGGGTTCTTGAACCGAACTAAATACTTGATTGCAAATCAATGTAAACCTATAAAAAGGTATTAGGCCATGTAAAATCGATCATCTCATATTATACTTTTGTTCTTCATTAATATTTTAGGGTTTATCCCTTTAGGGGGAAACCGGGTAATTGTGTAATCGTGAGAAGCTAAATCCCTTGTTGATTAAGGATGAATTCAATGTTCTAAGCGTGAAGCTTTATTAATAATACAAACCTATTCGAAGTTTTAATCATCATCGTTTGTTTTCGTTATATCTAGGGTTTATGATTGATTCTTAGATTGGTTTGGAGTGCGAAACCGATTAGTCTATTTATCATTCTATTGCTAGTAGAGTTGAGTGATCCGTAATTGTCGTGCATCTCTACACAAGTATAGAACATGAGACCTTGTAGAGGGATTTTGTAAAGCAATCGTGTGTGGAAACAACACCGTAAGTGAAACGAGCGTCTTCGAGTTTAATCACAATCACACCTAAATTCACAAACCCTAAAGCGTTCGATTGAGTTACACCTTGTAAGCGTACCTCAAGGCGGCTCAGTTGGATAGAATCCGGTGACTAAGAGTACATGTTATCCGGTGATACAAGGAGTTTTGGGGATATCTAAGCGTACTTGTTATTCTACGGTTGGTGATGAATGGTTCTAACGAAAGATAGATAAGTATTCTAATCCTGTTAATGCTTGGTAACGGCGAAGGATTCCTTAATCATCCATTTCTTCTTATTGTCTTTATATTTTTCTTACAACCAAACCCCTTTGTGATTTACTTTGTTTTGCTAATACAAATAACCTATCAATTACACAGCTCTCTGTGGGAAAGATCTCTTACTACCGCTATATTACCAGTTAATTAGTGGGAAATATATTTATTAATTTGTTGTGCCTACGACAAATTTCAACATTATTCTCATGTTGTTGCGTACAACGTTGTAGACTTGTAATGACATGATAATAAAACATGATACTTTAGAATCACTGTGGTGATAGCTAACGAGCATAAGATTTAGAACTAGATGAGTTCAAAATTGGTTCAACCAAAGTAAAATTGTTAAGCAGTTAAATATCATCTGTAATTCCAAACAGAGAAACTTTTGACCGTATTGGGTGTATTCTCATTAGCAACCCGATAAGTATTAACAAAACAAAAAAAGCGTTATATGTGAGCACATATCTTTATTAGGATCAAAGAAAATATTTAGTATGCATGTTTATTTTTATAACTTAGCAACAATTATGCTTTTATTAAAAGGAAAAAAACACTAAGAACATCAATCCTCTTACATGTAATATGCATGAATATAAATGATGTTATTTCATTTATGTTTTATAACAAAAAAAAAAAAAATCAAGATCAATAATACACATGTACACGTCAAAAACAGATAGAGGTAAAATCTAACCCGACCGCATGAAACATAAATATATTACTTTATGCATGAAACACATCGAACTTGTTTGTTTATGCAGCGGAAAATTAATAAACAAGATTCATGCTATTAAATCACAAATCAATCAAACATGGTGATGGGTTCATATTAACACAACACAACATACAATATAATGGAGAATCATGCGTTCTAAAACCTCGCTTTAGATGCCAAATATAAGTTTTATATTGCATAATGTAGGATATTTGAATTACATGACAATCGCATGTGTATGCATTTGTATATAGAGAATATACATGTCGATGCCATTGATATTGAATAGACGTAATCCTCCTAGGACACCGTAAATCTTCTTATTGCGGAATACCTTATGGAGCTCTTGGTTTCTTCCTCTTGACCTTTTACGTAATGAGTTGTTAATTCTTGAATACAATAGTGATGGGTATTGTATTCCATTCATAGGCAGAGGAAGGACCAAGTTCCTAGGATTTTTAACATTAACTTCTAGTACTCAACCGTCCATCAAGGGAGAGTTAATAAGGTAATAATCCTTATAAAAACTTAAGATAATAACTTGTTAGTAACCTAAGATGCATGTGTATCAATGTCTTGATTAGCTTAGATTATTCACATGGAACCAAGAGATATTTTTAACAGTGTAGAAATAATCTTACATCCACAACCTTAACAAAACCATACCTAACTAAAATCAACATAATAGAAGTATTAAGAAGACCCATCAAGTTTTCCCAAAATCATAGAAACCCTACTAGAATCTTCTAACAGAACTATTTAAGAAAGATCTAACCATTTATGTATTTCAAAAAAAAAAAAAAAAAAAAAAAAAAACAACTAACCATGATTTCTTCCGATTGCAGTGATGGCATCTTGTTTTGTTTTGTAAAAAAACGTGAAAGAAATCTCCAAGAGGATTGAAGGGAGGTATGTAAATATCCTCTTTACCGGCGAACCAATTATCAATAATGTCATATCGTCGGCTAGCCATATTTGTAACTATAAGTATAACAATCCATTGTGAGAGCATCAAGGTTCTCCATGATCAGATAGAACTTGTGGAGGGTGAGATTGGTTTTTCTTTAAAAACTGTTTTTAGGGTTCCTCTCTTTTTGTGAGGATCAAAGGTTCAGAAGAAACAAAACAAAATCGACGTAGATAAATACAACCCTTACTTATGTTACAGACAACCCTTAACAGAAACAAAAAAGTTTATTAACCAAATTTAATATGGGTAACCAACACCCATATTCATCCCATAACTTAATTGTTTTTTTTCTTTTTTCTTATGAAGTACGAGATAAATAAAGGGGATTTTAATAAAGTGCCACACTATTGACCTTTTCCATCCTTTTTTTTTTTTTGAGAAAAACGTTATTATCATTCCTTGATTGAGTATCATTAAGTTGTAACTCTCGGAATCATATTAAGGTTTAGTCCATACAGGTTGCCGAACGAAAAAGTTGGGTGTAGTGTTATACCCCCGCGTTTTCAAACAGGATGATTTCTTATTGATGCGTGTCGTAACCACAACAAATTAATTAATATTTTTCCACCTAATTAACAAGTAATATAGTGGTAGTTAAGTTCGTTCCCACGAGGAGCAAGAGAATTCTAGTTGTCAAAATTGTCACAAAAGGGGGGTGTAAAGCAAAAGAAAGTAAACAAAGCAATTAAAAGATAAAGTTGAAATCAATAAGAGAGACAAGATCAAGGAATCCTTCTTCGTTTGCAAAACAATGATTCAAGTTATGTTTTCATCCACATGTTATTAGTCAAAGATTATCACCAACCGTAGGATAGCGGGTTCGCTAGCTAGCCCCAAAATCCCTTATTTCACTGAGTAACAGGTCCGCTTAGTTATCAGATTCTATTCAAAAGAACCACCTTGAGGTTCACTTACAAGATGTAATTCCCAGAATGCATTAAGATTTATGAATTTAGGTTTAGTACTAGTAGTTAAACTCGGTTCGCTTGGTCCACTTTATAGCGTTGTTTTTACACACAATCGCTCCACGGAATCCCTCCGCAAGGTCTCGTGTTTGCTACTTATGTAAAAAGTCAAGAAACGATTACTTATCCCCTAACTTTCACTAGCTTTAGATCAAATTAACAAATCAATTTAGCGTGCACTCTAAACAATCTATCAATCAATCATGAATGTGTAAACATTCCTATTAGTAAAAACAAACGATAATCATGTGAAAAATCTCAAGATAGAATTGAAACAAAACTCAAAACATGTTAAGAACTAGGAATTCATCCTCAATCAATAATAAAATTAGCTACTCATGTTTTTGAAATTCACACAAATAATAATTAAAAGGAGAATTTTTAAAGTTCACACAAATAATTAAAAAGAAGAATTTTGAAAAGCAAAAACACAAGTGTTGTGTGTGTAGAGAGGTGTGTAAAAAGATATAGAAAACTTCTCTATTTATAGGCTTCAATATTCTCCAAATCTTCCAAGGAATAGAATCCTCATTCCATAATAATTCAATTTCCAAATTCAAGTCTTTCTCATCTTCCATCTTCTCTTTCCGAATTTGAGCCAAATTCTCCATCCAATTCCAAGTCCAAGTCTTCACACCCATGAGAAGAATCCACACAAAAATCTGAAATTTTGGTCGCCGGAAAGCTGGTATTATGGCGGAATCCGAGGTGGAAAAGTCACCGCAAGTCACCGGAATCTTCTTCTCTGCGATTGACGGAATATTAGTTAGTCCACCGTCGATATAACAGTCAAGACGGTCTTGGTTAGTCCACTTTGGGTCAAAGAAGTAGAGTCGACCACCGAGTCGAGCTTGAGTTAGTGTCTTGATAGGTGGTGTCCGAGTTGGGATTATCCGGATCGTCGTCGAGACTAAATGCGAGTTAACTGTTGGAATGGAGAACCTGACGAGTTTCGTTTGTTTCGAGGGCATTTCAGGCCACATTAAACCTCTTTCTCGCTTCACTTCCTGACGACAATTCCTAGCATACATCTAATGTAATTCAAGTATTTATTCACAACCCATTCTTAAGTTAGCGACAACTCATTTTCCTGTAATAGAAACTTGACACTACCACCTTGAATTTTGGCTTCAAAGAGCAATACCTCCCTGCTTCAAACCCCAAATCAAGCTGCAATATCATCTGTTGTAGCTTCATTGAGCACCAACACCATCAATTTTTCCGGGAGCTCAATTTCGTGCATCTTCTTCTTCTTCTGCAGTCACAATTACAGACATGCGGCACTTCTCATTACCATCTACGGCATCCATTCCATCAAGTGTTTCCTTCTTATTCCACCAACAGACTCACCACGCATCATCCGAATCTGGACCCAAACTCAAATTCGAACTGAACCCAATCAACATCATCAACATCTCTTCCCTATTACAACATCAATTCTTAAATAACACCACCATTTCAGTCACAGCTACAATCCGTCTTCTAAAACACTGGCAGCACATCACTTCTCTTCCCTGGATTTCTTCCTCTTTCATCTGTTGTTTGAACAATAACCAGAACCCATCGAACACACCATTTCTATCACCCTGAGTCTAAATTCTTTATCTCTGAGATCTTAGCTTCTTCAACAGCAAACCCTTAATCATCCACTGTTCATACTACATAATTTTTCTCGATCTCTAACATCTATTTCATGACAGCGCCATCTCACAGAATCTTCCATCCTCCATCAAGAATTACTCCAACAAAAACCAATTCATCCACAATCGATCTTCATCAATTTCAGCCACCAGATCCCCTTTTCTCATCATTATAATTTCACAATAAACCCTTATCAGATTCTATTGCAGTAACATCATCGTCTCATCTCAGATTCCACCTCTGAATTTCATCCTCTGTGCTCTTGATTTCTTCTCCCAATTTCTCTATTCCAGACGCATCCTCTGTTTGCTTTGGTTCAGGGGAAAAATGTGAATTATTGGAAACAAGAGAAATGTGATTCTCGATTTAGGTTTATAAACTTGGGGTGGATTTACACACCCAAATGTACGAGAACCACCCAAATGTACCTCCCCCTTAACCTCAGTTAATCTTTCATTAGTGCTTCTCCAAATAGAGTTGCCCCTTAACCTTGGCTAGGCTCCAGATAGTGTTCGCCATGAAATGACAATTTTGCCCTTTTTCTCAAATTGGGTGATTTCTTCTTCTTTTCCTCCGTGTGACTCCAAAGTAGCTACAAAACTCAAAACAGGCATAAAATACATAATTTACAAGAAAAATAGCAAAGAAAGCATAAACAATAGATAGTAAATAGGATGTATTCTACACCCTATCACTTATCAAATCTCATCATATCTCTAACATTTAGCTGGTGCTTCATCAAAAGTATTTGTTCCTTATGTTCTCATGATCATCTGCAAGAACATCCTTTTTGGGAGCAAAAAAATCTTGTTATTCTTGCTGAGGAAGAAATATTATAAACATGAGAAATGAAATTATTTTCGTATCTTATCAGACTTATTTAAAATATTCTTTTATGTCATTCTATATGATAGTTTTGATTGCATAGCTTGATATTGTGAATGATTATCTTTTATGCTTTGATTTCGGTTATGAGATGTTATTTCGGTTTTTACTAACCCTAATTTCGGATCTCATATTATGTATATCCCTTATGATTTGTGTGAATTTTTGATATAGTTGGTGAAAAGACGAGGGTATCCAAATACACCACAATCTTTCGCTTTCAACCTATAAGTATTTAACCACGTACGATAGTCTATGGACAAAGTCGCGACAATACAACAACTTCGGTATTCACTTTGTGTGATCGTCTATGGATACAATATAGAGACAATAAAACAACAAGATAACTTGTGTGATTGACTATGGATACAAGATCGAGACAATGCAACAACAAAGTGATCACTTGATAATAGGTACGGTAATGAACCGATACTCTATGGGATCAATATCTTAAAAGACGAGGGCACCCAAGTACACCACAATCTTTTGATTATCCACCTATAGGTCCTCTACAGAATGTGATCGTCTATGGACTTAGTCGAGACAATACAACAATTCGGTTCACACTTCGTGTGATCGTCTATGGATACGAGATCGAGACAATACGACAACAAGATCACTTATGTGATTGGCTATGGATACAAGATCAAGACGATACGACAACAAAATGTGTACTTGATAATAGGTTCTGAAAACGAAACTCTATAGAATCAATATCAAGTATTACGGAGTTAACGTACTTGTGTATTTTACTTAATTATAATATGGAAAACAAAGTAAAATACGCAGCAAGATTTTGTTAACGAGGAAACTGCAAATGCGAAAAACCACGGACATAGTCTAGTTTTGAATACTCTCAGAATTAAGTCGTTATACAAAATCTAATACCAACTTTGTATAGTTGAGACCAAGCATACTACCCCTAGCTACTTAGTTCCCTCAGTATCCCTGCGCCTTCAATATCTAGAGTCACGCACGTGAGTAGCAAGTCGTTTGGATCGTATTCCAAATAGTAAAGGAAGAATCTGTTTGGTAACCACTCTAATCAATCTTGCTAAAGATATTTGATGAGTCGTTGACAAAGGCTCTTATGTTTAATCTAATAAACTCCTTTGTTCTGGTTAGATCAATCTAAATATTGATTACCAAAATAATCAAGTTCTAGATCCGCACTCAAGATAAAACATGTCACATAGAAAATTGTATCAGTGTGACTAAACTTGTTAGTATTCAATACCATGAGATACAATTCCATGAAAATTGTATCTTGAGAATATTTTCGGTTTTGGAAATTCCTTGGTGTCCAAACATCCTTGGTCTATAAATAACTTAGTTTGCATTTCTAGCAAATTAAAGAATTCAGGTCACAGTTGGGTGTGATAGAGCAGAGTAACTAGCACTGGTCAACTTGATTATAAGTTCCCTCGATCTGAATGACGTTTTGCAGTTGATCCTAAGAGCCATGCAAACTTTATTTCTTGTTGTTTTTGGTGGAGCCGTGTAATCGGAGATAACGGTATCCTAATTAGGTGAAATCTCTTACGACCTCTCATTTAAAGACTTCCGTGGGATCAAGAAGCTCTACCAGTACCGTTGGTGGGAAACTAAATAATTACAGTTTTATTAGTTTTCAATTTGATTTGATTGATTATCGGTTGTTGAAACTTTGATTGCACCTAGTTTTTTTATGCTTGAGAATCTTCTCTTCTGATATAAGATTCACTCAGACTAGATCAAAGTATCGACGAGATCTTTAGAACTGTTGTTATATCTAAGGACATCTTGTGATAATCCATTGTTAACAGACTCCGTTTTGTGCATAATTGATCACAAGAGATTCAAGTGGTGGTGTGCAGGTATTTGAAGATAATAGAATATTTGATGACGAAGAAGATTTCTTGTTAGTTTTCGTATCTTGTGGATTTAGTGCACAAACCTTGATCGGCTGGGATTCAACTAGAATCAGTTTATCTTTGATACATCTGATTGATTAGTTGCGTGAGATCGACATTCTCTATATTTCTCTTTGAGATCTATATTGATTGAGTGTGAATCTATACTTGACTATTTCGGTAGTTAAAGTTAGATTGATCTAACCAGACAAGGGAGTTTATTAGATTAAACGGAAGATCCTTTGTCAATGACTCATCTATATCTTTAGCAAGATTGATTAGAGTGGTTACCAAACAGATTCTTCCTTTGATGTTTGGAATACGATCCAAAGGACTTGCTATTCACGTGCGTGACTCTAAATTCGAAGGCGCAAGGATACTAAGGGAACTAAGTAGCTAGGGTAGTCTACTTGGTCTCAACTATATGAAGTTGGTATTAGATTTTGTATAGCGGCTTAATTCTGAGAGTATTCAAAACTGGACTAGGTTCCGGGGTTTTTCTGCATTTGCGGATTCCTCGTTAACAAAATTTTGTTGTGCCATTTACTTTACTTTTCTGCATTATAATTGTTTTATTATAATTAAAGTAAATTACACTTTACGTTAACTCCATAATACTTGATAGTGATCCTATAGAGTTTTGTCATTACCGAACCTATTATCAAGTAACACACTTTGTTGTCGTATTGTCTCGATCTTGTATCCATAGTCAATCACACAAGTTATCTTATTGTTGTATTGTCTCGATCTCGTATCCATAGACGATCACACGAAGTGTGAACCGAATTTTCGTATTATCTCGACTTTGTCCATAGACGATCACATTCGGTAGAGGACTTATAGGTTGAAATAAAAAGATTGTGGTGTATTTTGGTACCCTCGTCTTTTCAATTGGTTCTTCCAAAGTCATCATCCATTGATCATACAAAAGATATTCAAAGAATAACAAGACCAATCATGATTTCCTTTCGATTATGAAACAAGTTCATAAATGCACTTCCTTTAAACAAATGTTATAGAACATTGTTTCCTAGGTTGGAATCATTCTTATATAATGCATACATAATCAAATAACTATATACAATAGATTATGTCGATGTCGTACTTACGAAGTTCCAAAAGATAAGCGTTCATACTTCGTAATATATTTTCCTTGACACTTTGATCATACTATACTGACCAAGTCACATCACTAGAGTATTATATAAAATATATACAGTTTCGCATGTTATGTTTTCAATTTAGCACAACTTGAAAGATACATTAGGAATGGAAACAAGATCAAGTCAATATTACTAACCTCAAGTGGAAGGATGATGTCGTCGTTGTTGTCGTTACTTCTTCACATTCTTCAGGTCTTCGGAGTAATACTTGTACGTCTACACATTCCTAGACTTTCTAGTTTAACCTAAACGAAGTTGACTATAGTATTTAGTCAAGCGACTCTAGATGAGTTTTGATACTAAAATATGACAACCAAACTTGACATACCAACGCTTGGTGAGTTCAACTTAGCTATGCTCTAACAAAAAGGTTATGTGAACTGAAGGCTGGTAAAAAGTATTAAGTTTGCAAACCTGGTACGTGAACCGAAAAGTTCATCAACTCGAACTTAGTGTTGCACCTAAGTTTGCAAACTGGTACGTGAACTGAAAAAAATCTGTCAACTCCGAAACTCGGTTTTGCTTATAAGTTTGCAAACCGTTCCGCGTACCATGACTTAGCCAATTCACGAATGACTGAAGTATTTGTACTTTGTAAATTTACCATGCCGATCATGATTCAATTGCGATTAAATTATTTCTATGAGATGATTTTCATTTGATCAATTCTCTATAAATACACTAGACTTATTTGATCACATGATTGTGATTCAAGATCAATGTCTTTGTGTCATTTCCAGAAACCCTTTTAGGGTTAGCGGCTATCAAAGACTTCATTTAGATTCGTGAAGCCAAGTCCAGTTATCTTTTATCTTGATAACTTGAGTATCCTGATCTTGTTCGATTGTTGATTTATCACTTGAACAAGATAGATAGAAATCACAAAGTTCTCTTCGTCTCAAACTTTGTGAGTCCGCAAGTTTTATACTTGTAAGGTGAATAATAATCTAGGCTGCACTTCGGGTTTCATAAGTCCGGATTTTGAGGATAGCTATACTTCTGTCAAATTGCTATCGATTTCCATCACCTTGATCCTATATTTGATCTGATCATCTGTTTCGATCGTAAATCAGGAAATCAATTATAGGCTTAATCTGTGGGAGGAAGATTTGGTTTAAATTCTTCAATTGAGTTGAAGTAGCTCTTAGTTGGTGTGACATCATCTAAGGGAATCAATTGCGCAAAGTCCTGCTGGGATTCAAGAGGCGTAAGGAGCGCGACTGTACCTTAATCGGTGGACTTCCTTTTAGGGCTCAACTACATTCCAGACCGAAGTTAATTGTTTTCTGCATTTGCGGTTTCCTCTTTAACAAAAATTCTGGTGTCTATGTTATTTCTTTTTTCGCATTATATTGTTTATCTTTATAATTGAAATATTACAGGTTATGCGTTGATCAATCACAGTAGATAGGTCCGACCTAGTTTGTTGGATAAAACTTGATTGATCCTTGGATATTGGTCTTTGGTACCGTCCAAGAACTCTCTTTGAGATTAGGTTCACGGATTCAATTATGTAAACGTTCTAATCACAAGAGAGATAGAGATATAGCTCTAAACACTTTCTTTGATTGAGTTTTTACTCTCGGAGTTGTGTTGAGTTTGTCCATACAGATTGCCTACGAAAAAGTTGGTGGTATATTTTGGTACCCCCAATGTTTTCAAGTAAACTCTTTGAATTTTCCTTTATTGGAGTCAACACATATGGGTTCACTCCAAAGAAGTCACATAGCTAATTTAGCTTCATATGGGGTGAAAGAAGGGAGTCTCGAGCCAACATTTATCTTCATTGATCCAGGTTAGTCACTAAAAAAAACAAAATGCCTATTAGACCTGGAATTAAACATAGATAAATATCAAAACCTGGCCTCATGTTTATATCTGCAGTGAGACTTACCAACCCAAATAAAAATCATTGGCCCTTCGAGTTGATGTAATATCTCTATAGAATTTGTTAAAGGACTGAACATAGCCGAAGAGGTTCATGAATATTATAAGTCCATGTTGTTTATCCTGTATTACTATCCGTATCTCAAAATTATGACGATCATTAACTTTTCAAAAAAATATTGGAAGCTAAGAAATACCTGGTATTTATTTTTTATCCAATCTTGCATCTGATGCGTTAGTTAGCAAATAGTTATAGGTAACAATATACAACTTTGTTGTGGAGTTACCACTTGCGCAGTTACAGACACCATATGTAGAAGAACACCTTTACGGAGGCCTCCCACTTCATATGCCCTTAATGCAAACACATTAACCTTATTTATTGTTGTTCACGTGGAAACTTTATTACCAAATTCATTAAAGCACACATCTGCACATGATGTGAAGTTTTTCCTGGTTAATTTTAGACCAAAGCAACATTAATCAAGTATCACTGAATACTCAATAAGGAAAAGTTATAAGAACTAGAACATGGGTGATAGATTAAGATGGGGTAGAGAAGAACTACACAATCTTTCAGCTAAAACTATCCTCCATACTCATCTTCGATTACTTGATAAAAATTGTAACATGTTCCTGAATTCCCAACCAGGCACATATATAGTAAACCAATGTCAAAATAATCATGAATTGGTAATGTCTTTGGATTCTTAATGGAACTCTACATGTGATGGAACCTTACAAGGTCATACCATGGTTGATAAGTTCATTGATGAGGTTGTTATAGTACTTTACACCCTTAGGATTCACATGCCCTCTTTCATCTTCATAAGCAAACATTAGAAAATGACACATATTACCTTTCAGAAGAAACATTTTAGTTTCTTTCACGACAAACGTGCATGAAATTAACGAACAAGTTAGTTGGTAGGATCACATTTGGTATAAGCCTTGACTATGATATGGAAAATCTATATGCATTTAAACATGTATCCACCATGAGTTTAGTATCTTCTACAACAAACAAGAAATATTATGGGGGTATAACCAACTTAAGAATAAAATCTCTTTGATCAGCTAAGCATTACAGACTTTATATTTGTGATATTGATCAGCTGCTATGTCGCCATTGCTTTTATTCGGCATTTTTCTTGAAATTTAAATTTTGCTTATGTTATATATTTTTTATGTCTTATTGTAAATTTAGATGCACAATATACACCTGGTTGTATTATTTATTGAGTAATAAACAAAGTTTGGAACTTTGTAAAACAAAAAACATATCTTGTAAATTTTGGGATTCTAAATATTTTGTTATATGTTAGGTTTTTTTTTTTTTTTTTTGTTAAACTTTTTTTTAATGGTGTTATGATGATGATAAAGATGCATATATTTAATTTGCATAATATGCTAGGTTAGTTGATATGATGTAGGATGTTAATCAACTAATATTGTAATGATGATGACGATTATGATCATATGACGACGACGATCTTTATGATGAAGATGATGATGACAAATCAAAGATATTGCTGAAATTTACAGTGATGATGTATGAAGTCGATGGATGGTGCAATGAAGATAATTATGAATTAAGCGTGTTTCTCAGAAGATTAGAATTAAGTGATGATGTATGAAGTCGATGGATGGTGCAATGAAGATAATTATGAATTAAGCGTGTTTCTCAGAAGAAATTTCAAAACCCAGAATATTAGAATATTAGACATCCTATCTGTCACTGTTGACTAGGAATTTATGATTTATATTTACAAATAATAGTCTGACATATGTCTTTGTGTGAGGTCTTTTCTAATCTAGTCATTTTTTATATTCTTATCCGTAAGTTGTAAATTTTTTTCGTTGAACAATTAAATACAACCTTCATTACATTCTAAAGTTTACAGTGAAATGGATCAAAGATTATTGATCGAAAATTACTTTAAACCATCTGAAAAGAAAATTGATGATGAAGATTTTGTTCTGGTTCAAGAAGAGAAAGGGAAGAGGTCAAGAGAATTTGATTTGGTGGATAACAATCAAAAGCTTGGAAAGCTTAATGATGAAAAAGAATCAATGGTGAAGGAAATTAAAGTGTTGAAAGAAACTCCATTGACCGAGTGAGTTGCTTAAAGGGATGCGAGAGGAAGTTTGATTTGTTTAAAGAGAAAGTTGGTATAGCGAAAGTTGTATGGAGCACCAAGAAGAAGTTAACATATGAACAGAAAAAAGCTTCCAGGATGGTTGATAAGGAAGAAAAAAAGATGGGATTGATGATTGAGTTGCTGAAATTAATGATCCAGTTCAAGAACAAGGAAGAGGGTAGTAAGCTTTCTTAAACATCCAGGTTTCTTTTCATTGAATTCGAAGTTCTTGCAGTGAAATTTGGGTTCTGAAATTTGATTAGATCATTCACTTTGCTTCAACTTCGGTTTCTTGTCTGAAATATGGGTTCTCGGAAGATAATGATGAAATCTAGGTGCAATGAAGATAATGATGAATTAAGCGTGTTTCCCAAAATTTAAAGGAAGGTGTTGGAAAATAATCCAAACACATCTAATTATATGAATTAAGTTTGTTAATTAAGATTTCAACCAGAAAACAATTATGGTCATGACCATTTTAAGGAAAAGTGTTTACTGGAAAGTATTTAATGAAATAGTTAAACGTCCATCTTGGACCGTTATTACGTTCCAAATGCGGTTCGTTATATTCTATGGTATGAAAAAAAAGGATTATAATCGCTGCGAAAACGTTCGTTGTTGCGATTTTCATACCTTTCACTATGTTATATATACAACTTTTTGGATCAATTCTTTTTTTTTTTTCTTTTTTTTTTTCTTTTGATATGAAGGAAAATATTATTAGATTGAAAATAATCACATCCATATTTTTTGTGGAGAGATCACTTTGAATCGATCTCGATTTCTATAGTTATGTTGATGAGAAAATTAAGAACCACCGAGAGAAGTGATTACTGATGGATTTGTTGGATCTAATTCTCATTAGATCTATTGGTTTAAACTTGATTGATCTGTATCTAGCTGCTTGAAAGCTACTTTTACCTACATTGTCTCAGCTGATGTTCTTGGTCTTTCATCAGCTCAGGATATTTGGGTTTTTCTCCATCCAAGCTAGCTTTATAAACCAGTTTCTTGCATGCAAGAATATGATTAGAAGTTAGGTGAGCAATGTCAGGAATCACAATTTGTCAATTATTGTTTATCTTCATAGTATCAAATGCATTCTAACTTTATTGTTGCAATTTGTGAAAAGGTAAGTGACCCTGATCTGATAATGTATATTCTTAATGGTTTAGGTGGATTATCATGTTGTTAGAGAGATGGTGGATTATCATGTTGTTACAGGTGGATTACCATGTTGTTAAAGAATTGGTGGATTATCAAGATTTCTTAGAATTTAGATATTTTTTATGATCTTTAAGAAGAGATTCAGTGAGGAGATAACCACTATAATATCCTTAGAAAACTTTTCTCAACTTCTTGTTCTCTCAAAAAAGAGGGGTATACAAGAATATATAGTGAAATCAGAAGTTTTCAGTTTTCTCTTTGACAAAGGATCCAGTATCTTAGAGAATTTTGAGATATCATCATCCAACCTATAAGATTTGAATCTAATGAGTGATACTCGATCAGTATCTGAGTCACCATCATCCAGTGTTAATTCAAGACTCTTGATATCTTTCTTTACGTTAATTGAATCACTCATTAGATTCAAATCTTATAGGTTGGATTGCACCAAACACAGATTGTTAGATCTTTTCGTGTTTGCCTGCTCTGATATTAATTGAAAAGACGAGGGTACCCAAATACACCACAATCTTGAATCCGTAGTCAACCTATAAGTTCTTTACCAAGTGTGATCATCTACGGACATAGTCGAGACAATATAACAACTTCGGTACACACTTCGTGTGATCGTCTATGGATACGAGATCGAGACAATACAACAACAAGATCACTTGTGTGATTGACTATGGATTAAAGATCGAGATGATACGACAACGAAGTGTTCACTTGATAACATGTACGATATTAAACCGAAACTCTATATGATCAATATCAAGTGTTATGGAGTTAACTTACATGTGTAACTTACTTAATTATAATAATAATTATAATGCGGAAAACAAAGTAAATGACACAACAAGATTTTGTTAATGAGAAATCCGCAAATGCAGAAAAACGCCGGAACCTAGTCCAATTTTGAATACTCTTAGAATTAAGCCGCTATACAAAATCTAATACCAACTTCGTATAGTTGAGACCAAGTAGACTACCCCTAGCTACTTAAGTATCCCGCGCCTTCGACTTCTAGAGTCACACACATGAATAGCAAGTCCTTTGGATTGTATTCCAAATAGTAAAGGAAGAATCTGTTTGGTAACCACTCTAATGAATCTTTGATATAAAGATATGTGAGTTGTTGACAAATGCTCTTCCGTTTAAACTAATAAACTCCTTTGTCTAGCTCGATTAATCTAAACTTTGATTACCGAAATAATCAATTTCTATATTTGCATACAATCAATATAGATCTCAAAGAGAAACTATAAGGCAATGCCGATCAAGTTTAAAAGATAAACACGATTCTAGTTTGATACCAGCCATGATTACAATCGTAACCTCTTCTCTTTGTGTATACCAAATGAACTGTTTTAGAATTCCTAAAAAAATCTATAAATTTGTAACCAATCTTCAAAGAAACTACTGGTGGGGAAAAAATGAGCATGGAAAAAATGAAAAGGGAAAAAAAGGAATCTGTCTTAAATCTTGGACAACGATCTCAAACCCTTAATCAAGGTGGTCTTGGTTTTCAAAATATTGAAAATTTTAACCTTGCAATGTCTGGCTAAGATGGGATAGAGATAAGAATAAAATCCCCAAATTCCTTTTGGCAATATCTTAAAATCTAAATACCATCCTAATAATGATATCTTGCATATAGACACAAAACCAAAAAAAAGAGACAGTTGTATATAGAAAGTAATGCTCACTGAGGTTGAGCAAATAAAAAAGCACAACCTTTGGATAATAGGAAATGAAGATAATGTTAGCATATGTGAAGACTATTGGATACCAGAAGTAAAGCCACCAATAATTATGACTGTTAATGGAGCTCAAAACATAAACAAGGTAAGTCAACTTATGACTGACAATAAACTATGGGACATAAACATTCTAGAAGAGTGCTTTGAGCAATCTACAGTCAACTACATTCTAAATATTAGCATTCATAATCAAGAGGTGGAGGATACAACAAAATTAACTCGACAGGATATGAACATAGAGAGTGGAACCAAATCTGGAAGATGAAAATTCCTCTATCTGTGAAGACATTTGGCTGGAAAGCAGCTCACTCTATACTTTCAAATAGTATGAGAGTGGCTGCAATTACCCCAGATATAAATACTACGTGTACTCTTTGTAACATGGGAGAGGAATCTCTTACACATTTATTTATGTAATGAAACTTCTCAAAACAAGTATGGATGCACTTGAATAGGCCTGTCAATATTTGTCCGATATCCGGAATCCGTTTCCGAATATTCGAGATCCTATAGGATTTTATCCTTTGTATCGGATATCGGATCGGATATTTTATCGGATATTTCTTCCTTAACATATCGGAAACGGATTAGACCCCATCTGAAATGTTAATATCCGATATCCGATAGTATAGGAACTTATTTGTAATTTATCCTAATTTCGAGTCTAGTATCGGATATTATCGGATAAATATCTGATAAGTGTCAATTATGAAAATGTTTACAAGGGTTTTTAAGTTTTTTTGGTATAACCGGGTATTATCGGATATTTGTCGGATATCCGACAGCTTAGCCTATCAGAATCGATATATGATTTTGATATCCTATAGGATATTATCGGATATCGAATATCCGGTAGTGCTTAACCTGTCGGATATCGGATTTCTAAATATCCGACGGATATTCTTCCATTGACAGGCCTACACTTGAACTTTAGTATGGATTATGTTATAGAAGGTAACATTGACTTTCATGATTGGCTCAATGCTTGGTTTAATTACTAATACAAACAGAGGAAGCTTTGCTATAGAATGGTCTGAATTTTCCAATATAACTACATGGCATATCTGGAAAGCTAGATGCAATTGGGTATTTAGAAAACAGAAACAAGACAAGCAAAGAACAACTAATAATATAGTCAGATACATTAATACTATTAAAAAATATAAATAATCCAGATTACTCAATTTTATAGACTTTATACTATAATCCTATGCATGATGATTGTCTAGAGATAATTAGATATGACAATGGCATAACACATAACTAGTTAAGTTACACAATCAACAGAGCCTTGGCTACGATGAATCCCATAACTTCTTCGGGAATTGGGTTAACTTGTGTTGATTTTACGGGATATACTATTGAAGTAAGGGGAACAACTGAAAACTGTAGTACAATAGAATAACTAGAACTAAAAGGGGCAGAGGCAACTATCCGATGGGCAACGAGAGAAGTGGTCATAAAATTACCTTCCAAAGTTATTCAAAACCTATTGATACTACTCAGAGAAATGTATATTAAAACAAGAGAACATAGATATGCTATCAGTACAGATTTTGGGAACAATCATGCAACTATAAACTTTAGAATTTCTGCTCTTATTTTGAAAAACAGAATAGATATTATTTGGGCTGCAAATATGACGGTCTATTGTAACCTTTATGACATCAAAAACACTTGGAAGGGAGATAGTTCGGGATTTTTAAATCTGTTTAGCTCTGAATACTTCAATGCAAATGCAACTTAGTCCACAAACTATTGTGGTTAGATACCACCTACATGTGTTCAGCTCTGAATACTTCAATGCAAATGCAACTTAGTCCACAAACTATTGTGGTTAGATACCACCTACATGTGGAACAAAGGTGTTCTTCCTATTTATTTATGAAGAAAAAATGGGTCGCATTTGATTGTAATGCAAACTATCTGATTTTCTAAGCAACAATCGAGTTTTATTCAATTTATCTTCATACAAAAAAAAAAAAAAAAATACAATTCAATTTAGATTCGTACAAAAAAGAAAATACAAAATTCTTACAAATTTACTCCAAAAATACTCCACATTAAGAATCTCCACCACCTCGTACAAACAACAATTCATTAGAGAAAAAATAATTCTAGGTCCAAGTTTTATTCCAAAACAGCACCAATTTAAATCATAAACACTACAAATTTACCACATCCACACTGTACCGCTGTGCCGGATCCACGCCAACGGCATCCGCATGCAGGTCACTGTTCATACTATTACAAATGCAGCCGGATCCCAGTTGAGGTTACAAAGAGAAAGCAACAATTACAGCCGCAACAAAAAATGACAATACTCCATGACCAGCAAGACCCATTGCATCTGAAGTATCGTCGTCGCTTGGTGAAGAATCTGCAGATTTGTCTTTAGAATTTGGAGCCGAACCCTTTTGCGGCTTAGGAGCAGCAGCGGGTGCAGGAGGACCAAACAAATCCAACGGAAGAAGAACCTTATCAATTTGGTAAACAGCCAACATATTGTCACTATAAATTGTATTGGCAATCGTAGAATCAACCACACCAGTCGTAATATTAACTTGGTTTCCTGCTGTTGTAACATTCAAAGGGAACTGACCGTTATTAGCATTCCCAGCTTGAGTTCTTAACGGATTACTAACTGTTTGGAAATTCGAAACCGAAAGAAAAGAAGGCACGACATGGAATTGAATGAGCTCAACTTTTTCTTGATCAGTAAGAGAATTTAGAGTTCCGGATTTGAGATTTGAGAATGCATTATCCGGTGGAGCAAACATAGTTAAACCTTGGTTTGAATTGTTAAGTTGAGTATTGATTTGGTCTCCTACTTGGGTACTCTTCAGTAAACGGATTAACGTAGTATATTGCCCGGCTTTTTCGAGGATTTTCGTAATGTTTGTTGGACCTGCTGGTGCTGGTGCCGCAGCTGGTTGAGCTGCAGTTGTAGTAACTTGCAGAAGAATTGTGATCACAACAAATGCTGCCGAGATCAAGACAATGTGGCTCTTCATCTTAGAATATTTTGATTGCAAATGAATGAAATTGAAGAGAGGTTTTGATATCTTGGGGAGGAATGAGAAATGGGATTTTATTAGAGTTAAGTTAGGTGGGAGTGTCCAGTCCAAAACAAGTTGGCAGTAGGTCCGAATTTGCAAACCTTGAATTTCAAGTTTTGAGTGTGGTATGAAAAGATTTTCATAGGAAGTTTGCTTTGACAGGGAGGGAAATATGAGTGCTTGAAAGGGGTATTAGTAGTTATGACTGATTGATCTCAGAGATGGACCTGCTATCTCCTTTTTTGATTGCTTCACATTCACTTCGTAAAGGAAAAAGTTGGAAAAGACAGGTTTAAGGGGTTTTCACTATTATTGGACTTGCCTTTATTTGATGATGAGGTCAAGAAATCTCGATAAATAGCACTAGAATATGCTATCCACCAATCAATTTTGGTGGTGGAGGTGGGATGTGTAACCCAAATTTGCATAGAATCTTGCATTTTTGCTAGGGTGCACCAACTTGATCGCATATGTGATATGACGTGTATCCAGATGTTTAAATCCTCAAAATGGTTAAATATGTTTACGTGGATGCCACGATTTGAAGTTAGAAAGCGTATTACGACACTAAAAGTAAACAAGTAGCGTGTTTTCTATAATTTGATTAATCACTCATTACGTTATTATTTTTAGAACAAGTACTGGCATTTTCTGGTAGTGCTCGGAGTGGATCCTCCTTTCTAAAAGCTTCAATCCATCAACTCAATTTTCCACGGCACTCACCCAAAATGGATTAAATAGTGGATCCTATTAGGTCTAGATTTCCTTTGGATTTGTGTTTGCTACTTAAGTTTGTACCAAGCAAAATTAGTGTTTATTTCTTTAATTCTACCGATTTAGGTATCGACAGAATCTGTAAGAAATACTCAAACAAACTAGTGAAAATTTAAAAAACGGATAAAGCACATTGAATACTTCTTTGATCACAAATGACATTGTCCCCCAGATTGTTTTCAACACTTCGATATTCACTAAAACATCACCCATTCTACTAACATTACATAGCCATCTCCTACCGTCCATATCTCAATATCTCATCACCTCACGCTTTCATTCACAATCCAACGTCTCTAAACCGTCAACCACCAAACCACTAAAATAAAACTATACACACCAGATAACAAATTTTTCCCAGTAGAACCAATAGGGTCTCCAATACAGCTTGTTGTGCCGTTGGTTAAACACACACAGAAAGAAGAAGAAAGAAAACAGCAGCGACTCAGTCTCAAATTCTCTTCATCTGAAATCCCCAAATTCAAAACCCTAAACCTAAATTAGATCATTGTTTTAGTATCACTGGTTGATAGATTGAGGGTCACACAAAAAAAAATCCTAGATTTTGATCTAATTTTGCCTAATTTTGAGTGGAAATCAGTGAGGATTTGCCCATTGTAATGATCTCATGTTATTTTCTAGATAATTTAAGCGTTAAATATGATGAACAGCCACAATCACAACAGCAACGGTATGATATCTTCAACTTCAACAATTAGTAATTCCCAATCAGCAACAACAGCAGGAGGAGTGAAAACCTATTTCAAAACCCCAGAAGGTCGATTTAAATTACAGTATGAAAAAACTCATCCAACTGGTTTACTTCACTATTCTCATGGTAAAGCTGTTACTCAGGTAAACAAATGTGATTTTTTTAAATTTAATTTTTGTTAATTGTATGTGATTTTTCTTGAAATTTTAGTTAATTGTATTGAATTTTGAATGTGTTGACATGAATTTTGTTAGGTGACGGTGGCGTATCTTAAAGAGAAATCTGCACAATTGCCACCAACGCCGACTTCTAGTTCGAATGGTGGTAGTGGAGTTAGGTTGTTGTCTGCTGCTAGATTTCTAGGAGGTAGTAATGGGAGCCGTGCACTTAGTTTTGTCGGTGGGAATGGTTCGAGTAAAACGGTAGCTGGAAATGGTAGAGTTTCTTCGATGGGTTCTGGTACAAGTACTAGTAATTCTTCGGCTACTTCTAATTATGATGGGAAAGGAACTTATTTGATCTTCAATGTTGGTGATACTATTTTCATCAGTGACTTGAATTCACAAGATAAGGTATTTTTATTGTTATAATGTCATTGTAGTTTCGTGGATGATGGTGACATTTTGAGATGGAAATGATACCAATGTGGTTATTTTTGTTTGTAGGATCCCATCAAATCGATTCATTTCAGTAATTTAAATCCTATATGCCATGCATTTGATCCTGAGGCTAAAGATGGGCATGACTTGATTATAGGACTGAACTCTGGAGATGGTAAAAATATCTTTTGTTTCAATTTTGACGTTTCTTTGGATATGTTCACATTTTTAATTTATTTTCTTTCGTGTATGTGTGTCGTTTGGCAGTGTACTCAGTGTCATTGAGACAGCAATTACAAGATGTTGGGAAGAAGCTAGTTGGAGCTCATCACTATAACAAGGATGGTTCAGTTAATAACAGGCAAGTTTACCTAGTACCTGCATTACGATTATGCTACCTTCAATGCTATCATTATGGTCCTCAACCTTACAATATTCTTTTGTATGAACTGGTAGTGTGTCGGTATCAATGATGACTTTTTGGTGCTCCCATCCGTATACCTTGAAAAGTTGGTGTGTTTGCTTGTATACTTGCTTTAGACATTAATGTTGTCATTTGATCATCAAACTTGGTTTTCTTCTTGGAAAAATATGATAACCAATTATATCACGAGGTTGATATTTACAACCTCTTGTATCATCATTGAAGAATTTATAGAGGTATTTCAAATGAGTTCCTGGATACTCTACAGGCCAATTAATGCTGTAATTTCTTCTCCCGAGGTGGTCTTCTTCTTCTTCTTTTCTTTTTACATAGTGGAAGATCATTCGGAAAGTTATCGTTATGGTTTTTTCTTGTAATGTTGATAAACATCAAGATGGTGAAGTATTAGGAGTACCTAATTTTACACTTTACTGAGAGTGCTGCAAGTGCCTATTCTTTTAAGATTATTTCCCCTTAATTTGTGTAAGAATAGTTTGTTTCCTAATAATAATATGAAGACTAGCCACTTCCACTGAAACAATATATATGAAGCTCCCATGTTGTCGGTTGTGTAGGATACTTGCTAAATGCCCCTCAGCTTCATGAATGTCAGGCTTCTGCTCACACAGTATATAAACATGCCAGCTACTCTCTTGACAATTTTTGATAAGTGGAAGCAAAGTTATTATGGCCTTCTATTCCTGTAAAATAAGAATTTCAGAGCGTATTATCTTTGCAGATCTATTAATGAATGTAAGCAACCAGCTTGTTGCCAGATGGAATATGCATATTTTAAAATGCCTTCCTTTCCACTGCATCTTGATATCTGCCTGAACTGCATCCACTAATCTCTTCCTAAGTTGGATGTTGCTGAGATGGACAGTGGTGTTGCATTTCCAACATGTATGTGACATGATTACCGATCAAACCAGTAGTACTTTCTAAAGATGCTTTCAGCCTTACTGTAGAATATACTATTAAGTCTCTCTTTAAGAGTGCTAGACGAGTGTTTAGGATATGTGTAAGCGTTTGGGTTTAGGACCAATTCCCTGATATATTATCTTGGTTGAGGGTTTAGTCACCTGAACTAGAACATTCAGTTGCTTGAAACATCGATATACGCCAGAAACTAGTAACATATTATTTTTTCAAATAATCGTATATGCATGAATCTCCCTCTCTCCTTGAGTACAGTACTTTTAAGTTGTGATTAGCTTTTAGTCTGAACTGACCATTTGTAGTACTAATTTTTTGCAGTCGATGCACTAATATGGCATGGGTACCTGAAGGTGATGGAACCTTTGTTGTTGCTCATGCTGATGGAAATATGTATGTCTATGAAAAGGTGAGGCCACAATTCTCTTGGAACATTTTCTTGCTTACTTATGTTTCACAAACTGACTTCTTATATGTTTTAGGGCAAAGATGGTGCTGCTGATTCTTCATTTCCTGTTATCAGGGATCAAACTCAATTTTCTGTTGCACATGCGAGGTCCAGTAAGGTAGTTTTACTGGTTTTATTATTCATCTATATCTACTTACCATGTGGATGCACACTATCTTGAAAGTTACTTGTGTTTTTCTTTATATGCTTAAAGACTCTAATAATCTGATAATGAAGAACACAGCTGAGAAACTGGATTTTAGAACTTTACTCAACTTTTGCCGTCCGTCCCCAATGTTATTGCCAGCTTACATATTGTACTATACACTGTTTATAACAGTGCTAGGAACAACTGTTATATCATGGCCATTAAATTATAAACTGCTGGTGTCTATCTGCAGTGTTTGCTTAATTCTGACACTTCTTAGACGTAGATTCGTATTTCATGAATTCTCTGTTGATTGGTGAAGGTGAAATTCTTCTATTTAGCTTAGAACATAACAGTTGTTAAAATTTATCATATGAATTGGCATGTTAATCAATCAATACCTTGGCATTAGCGCATTATTATTTTCATAACACTGGGTTATTCAATTTTCTTTTGCTTCTGATTATTGCAGAGTAATCCTATTGCTAGATGGCATATTTGTCAGGGTTCAATAAATAGCATATCTTTCTCAGCAGATGGTACATACTTGGCGACTGTTGGAAGAGATGGTAATGTATTAAATGGAATTATCTAGACTCTTTTCATATCTGCCTTCAAGTTCCACCTCAAATTTGAAGTTTGATTCTATAGACATGATTAGAAATCCTGATATCAAATTATTATTTATATGCAGGTTATTTTCGGGTGTTTGACTACTCCAAAGAACAGCTAATTTGTGGTGGGAAAAGCTATTATGGCGCTCTACTGTGTTGTGCATGGAGGTAAAATATTAAATATTCCATTTGCGTTAAGTTTGATAGTATCTGCAAAGGGACAATGTGATTGATATCTAAATGCTCTTTTAACAGCATGGACGGAAAATATATTTTGGCTGGAGGTGAAGACGATCTGGTTCAAGTTTGGAGCATGGACGATCGAAAAGTAGTAGCATGGGGAGAGGGTCACAGCTCATGGGTATGATTTCTGTAAAATGGTTTATCTTATTTGGTCTTTTTTTTTACACAAGCATCTCATACTTTGTTAATTGTACGACTTGCAGGTTAGTGGCGTATCTTTTGACTCGTACTGGTCATCACCAGCCTCAGATGGCACAGGGGAAAGTGCCATGTACCGGTTTGGTTCCGTTGGTCAGGTAAGATTCCCTTGCCCACTTTGAACTAATGGTTAACTAAGATAGCAACCAGTTTTGATGTCTACCTCTTAGACATTTAGTGGGAATGAGGAAAATGAATCTAGCATAACTGTAGGCCTGTTTAAAAAAAGCAGAATGACGTCTGTAAGAGAAACCTGTTTCCCGTAGCTTTAGTTTTTTCATTCTATAGTCCCAATCTGGTTTTCCTTTTATGTTAATTGTTATCCTGCTGGATCTTTTAATAGTGTGTTTAGCTTGTTGTTATATGCCTTGCATCTTGTTATTGGTGTAAGCAGGATACACAGTTGCTTCTGTGGGACCTGGTAATGGACGAACTGGTGGTGCCTCTTCGACGCCCTCCAGGTGGTTCCCCAACATATAGCACCGGAAGTCAGTCTGCTCATTGGGACAACAGCATGTGCCCAGTAGGTACTCTCCAACCTGCTCCTAGCATGAGGGATGTGCCAAAGCTCTCTCCGGTAGTGACCCATCGTGTTCACACTGAACCTCTATCTGGATTGACATTCACCCAAGAATCGGTTCTCACTGTCTGCCGGGAGGGACATGTGAAAATATGGATGAGACCAGGTTATGGTGAACCTCAACCTACTAACAACTCCTCAGAGAACGTGCTAAGTACCAGCGCAAAGGAAAAGCCGCAATTGAGTAAAATCAGAATAACCCCTTAATAGTAGTGAATTGTATGTGTACTCTAATAACATTATTCAATAATCACTTGGTTTAGGGTAAAACGATTTTGGTTTTAATGTCTAACCACACCAGCTTCCACCTGTTATTGGTCAAAGCTGTTAAATTATCTGTATACCGATTAATATCAGTTTAATCGGTAAAGATTATCACTTGTATGAAGTGGTAAAGATTATACACCACCCTGTTCCTCTGTAAATCTCTGGTGATATGTTGGGAGTGCAAGAGGTTACTTCTGTCTGGTGCAAACACGCCAGCTCAAAATACTCACGGAAAACCTCCCACTTCATCTAGTATCATTGTTCTTTCTTGCAGGTCATCTCCCATCAAGAGCAGCTTCAGCTTGCACCATCATAATTATGCCACCATCACGTTATCATCATGATACTTGAAGCTTCAGTGCTACTGCTTCACTATCACGTTTGGGCTCAAGTCATCTTAACAGCAGCATGAGTTGTCCTCATGATGTGCTTGCATTGCTAACATCCTGCACATAAAGAAGATGAAGAAAATGATTGAAGCATGGAATTGTCATTGCTGTGGTGGGATAGGTAAAAGCTCAAAAGATAGCGTTTGGTAAAAATGACTTTTGTTGTTGTTGTTTATAATGGCCTTTTTAGATTGCTCTTTTTGTTTTTCATTGGGTTTGCAGACACGTTTCCAGATCTTGTAGTTGATTAGATGAATTTTGTTAGATTTTTGTCATAGTCAACTCTGTAACAGCCCTGTCTCAGGCTTTCAATTAAATGTAGTGGAGTTATTGGCAACAAGAAATCCTCATCTAAAACAATAAAGATTGGACCACCAACTTCATCTGCTTGTGCATATCTCTCTCTGCTACCACCATATGTCCTTATTTAAGGCTAAACCCCAGAACTGAACTGCATTATCTTTTTGTAGAAGTACCAACTCCAAAAGTGAGGTCACTAAAAACTGTTTTTCTTCTCGCCACACAGCTCATATTCTTGTGAGCTAGTAAACAACACTATCAACTACTTAAGACAGGAGGACATGAGTTTGCAATTTCCTGATTCTTGAGGTCCCCCAATTCTTAGCAAGATGTGCATTATTTCCTCTTGAATGCGTGTTGAAAAAATGTGCATTCTTTTTGATGAATTTGTTGACAGAATTTTCAAAATGAAGGAAAATAATGTTTGTGGCATTCCGCAAAGCATGTTATGTTATGTCTTCATTTAGCTGAACAAATGAAAGTTAAGACCAAACTAAAACTAACTAATTAGTGAGTTAATTACACATTATTGAATCCATTGAACTCAAGAATGATAGACTTTATTGCTCGTCTGGGCAGGTAAAAATTAAGGGGCGAATTGGTTTTGAATAACTTTGATCGTGGGTATCAATATCAAACTGTTTTAAGGCTGGGTTTGGTAATGTTTTTATTTTTCCAAAAGCACTTTCAAAACCTATATATGTCAATAATTTTTGAAATTGGTGTTTGGTAAAAAAAAAAAAGTCTTATTATCCAAAGCACTTCCCAGGATTCCTCAATTTTTAAAAGGCTGGGAGGAGGAGCTTTTAAAAGCTACAAAAGCATAAGCTATGGTCCAACCAAAATTTAATGCTTGATTTATCTTTTTTGTCCATATTTTATTTTGTAAATGACAAAAGTTACCCTTAAATATATATACAATCAATTTTTATTTCTTATATTTTATTCTTTAAATATTATTATATTTTATTTTCAAACTATTGTATGATACCATTTCATTTAATTTGTCAAAAATAAAAATAAAAACAATTTTAAATAATTACTTAATTTTAGTTTATTTTTTGTTTGAAAATTTTATATATTTAAAATTGGTAAGTAAAAATAATTTTTCTTAACAATCATAATAATAGTAATAATTAGCAAAATTTAATATTTAATCTATTCATATTCAATAGTTTTTTTTTTTTTTTTTGCACGCTAACTTCTTTTTAGTGGAAAAACGATTACACAAAGCTTTTTGTTGGCAGCCTAGCAACAAGCTGAGCTCCAACACCTTTTTGATAGTAAAAAAAATTAATTATTTTTAACCCCAATAAAATTGAATAAAACTATTTTTAGAGATATGTCTGTTTTTGTCATTTTCCACAACAACAATGGTTGAATCTAGTATTTTACCAAACACACTTTGATTGTTTTTTTAATCAGCATTAACTTTAATTAATATTTTACCAAACATCTAACTGCTTTTTTCTCACAGCAACGCACAGCAGAAAAGTGCTTTTACAAAAGCTACAGCAATACCAAACTAAGCCTAAAGCTTGCTCTATTAGAGTAACATCTACAATATTATTCTTTAGTCATTTATACTTGGTGAGGTTACCGAATAAAATTACCAAAAAAATTAAACTCCACTAAATTTTCCTTTGTTCTCTTTTTCTTGTTCATTTCGAAAATGTGATGTCATTTTGTTCAAATGATCCATTAAAAACCCCAGACGGCAATGATGGTTACGATATACGAGATAAGAAAATAGAGATAACACAAAAGTTAGCGAAACGCAAATAATACTAACAATCATGGATATTGTAGAATCCATTTGATCTACTAAGAGCGACTGCAGTGGGCGACTAAACCCATTTATTTGGTCTCTGAACCAGGCGTAGCGGGACGGACCATCGACCAAATACTGGACTAAATGAATAGGTGGGCGATTATATTTGGTCGGGACCAAAGACTAAACCCAAATATAGTCGAGCGGTGATATAGTTTACGCCCCAAAACCAGGCGGTGATATAGTTTACGCCCACACCCTAAGCGTGGATATAGTTTTTACGCCCACACCAGGCGGTGATATAGTTTACGCCCCACCTTTTTTTTTTTTTTTTTTTTTTGTTCCAGGCGAACATTATATGTGATCCTGGTGTGGGGCGAACATTATATGTGATCCCCACACCAGGCGGACATTATATGTTCGCCCCATATTTTTTTTTTTTTTTTTTTTTTGAAGTTAGGATAAAGTTTACGCCCCACACCGGATGAACTTATACTCCCGCTTGACTAAATTTACTCGCCACCCATCACAATATCACCGACGGACAAACTAAAATTTGGTCTTTTTTTTTGGTCTTTGATCTTTGGGTTTAGTCGCACCACTGCAGTCGCTCTAAGATGACCCAATCTATATTATTATTATTATTAATATTCCTTGACTGGACCAATGTTGGGGGTCCTTGGGGACCTGATAAGGACCAACTGCAACTCGTAAAGCATATACAGCTGAGAACGATGCGTCACACTCGACCAACTATACGTAGGAAAAATGACCACGGCTCATGGCAACCGTCCCACCCGGAAAGATTTTCATACCAAAAAAATATAGTGTTAAATAATACGAACAATTAGTACTCCCTCCGTCCCTATTATATAGGCGGAATTTTGGTTTTTGTTTGTCCCATTAAATAGGCGGACTTTGCTTTCCAAGATGAATTTTTGTATACCATATTTATTGTACATAGGTAATTGTGTTGGAGATAAGACGAAGGGTAAAACAAGAAAAAACATATAAAATTATGAATCTCATGCAATTTTCTTAATTTAAGAGAATTGTCTCTCTCCGCCTATATATGTGGTACGGAGGGAGTATTATTTGTTGTCGTGTGGATGATTCTTTGAGCTCAGCATGCATGCACTGCCTGGACCCCTGGCCCAGTTAAATATGACAAGTGATTGATGATGGAGATGGACTGATGGATGAATCGCGTATATATCTTGTCTTGGTTTCACATTTCCCATGTACTAGTACTACAGCATCCCCGTAAAATTTGTATAGTCCTCCTTGCAGTTGAACAACTACGAACTCAGAATTAAATTAGAAGACCACAGATTAGAAACAACGTGGACAAAACGTATAGAATCGTTCTAGCTTATAAAAAAATATATATATATATATAGAATCGTTCTAGAAGAACTATTCGGTACATGTTGGCTTCGATCGTATAGATAAAAGAAAAATCCTAAATGGACGAATGGAGTGAATGTTGTGGTACCTATATTTCACCAAAACAAATAATCAATACTGGATGAGTGGTGGCGAAAATCAAATGAAAATGACGTTCTAGTGCTGTTTATCCAACAGAAGCCTAAGGCGATCACGATGATGATGCATAAACAGCACGACAACCTGAATCCATGATACGAACGAAGGTATCATATGATAACAATGATTATCATGGATATTGTATGTAGGTGAGGTTCGGGATATGGTTTTTATTTTAGAATTTTTAAGGGTAAATTTATTAAATGCCCCTATTATAGAGGCCCAACACAAATACCCTTATACAACAATATAAATACCCCTATCATTTAAATATCTTATCCATTAAAATACAGATTACCTTAATACTCTCACTTAAAATATTATTTTCCATTTAAAAATCTTATCCATTAAAAAATAGATTTTTCTATTATTTCATTTCACCACCACCAATAGCACCGCCGCCACCACCACCACTGTTGTTGCGCGCCACCACCGCCGCCACTCGCCACCACCACCACCACCACCACCACCGTTGTTGTTGCCTCTGCCGCCACTCCGCTACCACCACCACCACCACTGTTGTTGCCGCCGCCACCACCACCATTGTTGTTTGCCGCCGCCGCCATTAATATTAGGCGTCAACAATCAAAATATTTGTTGACCCAAAAAATCAAAAGTTCAAAAATATTTGTCAAATTTGGTTGTTGATACCATTTTTCTATTGTTGATACACAAACCTTGATTGTTGATACCATTATTCTATTGTTGATACACAAACCTTGGTTGTTGACTCCCTAAACTAAGGTCGATTTCTATTGTTGATACACCAACATTTGTTGTTGACTCCTAACACTAAGATCAATTTCTATTTTTGATACACAAATATTGGTTGTTGATTACATTTTTCTATTGTTGATACACAAATATTGGTTGTTGATACCATTTTTCTATTGTTGAAACTGAATACACCGGTTGTTGACTCCTAAACTAAGGTCAATTTCTATTGTTGATACAAAAATATTGGTTGTTGATACCATTTTTCTATTGTTGATACGCAAAACCTTGGTTGTTGATACCATTATTTTATTTTTGATACACAAACCTTGGTTGTTGACTCCCTAAACTAAAGTCGATTTCTATTGTTGATACACAAACATTTGTTGTTGACTCATAACACTAAGATCAATTTCTATTGTTGATACACAAATATTGGTTGTTGATACCATTCTTCCATGGTTGATACACAAATATTTGTTGTTGACTCCTTAAACTAATGTCAATTTCTATTGTTGCTACACAAATAAAATTCATGTCAGGAAGTTCAACAGATGTAGTTACTTCAAAGTTCAAACTGTGTTTCTATGTTCTTTGTAAGAAAGCAAGGGAATTTTGTAACGAGAAAAAACTCACACATACCAAAGACATGAAAAGTGAGGAAATGAAGTAACTATGTTAACTTAATGTCGACAAATCACCATCATCCCGTATAGAAAAGAGCAAAAGGAACCAAGCAAGTCAAAAAGCATGATATAATCACCAAACGTCTTCTGGTTAAAACAGATATAGTCTATTGTTACCTTTAGCAAACCACCGTTAATGGTAATCTTTTTCCTTTCGAAGGCACTCCGGAAGATCATACAATTTGTGATTTAAAGACTAGTGGTGGAGACTTGGATCAATTTCCACCTTTTTAACAACTCTTTTTGCCATTTTACAAATCACTAAAAAACCACAAAGACAAGCAACATCGGGAAGAAAATCTTAAAATGTCATACAAGGAATAAAAAAAGCACAAATGCATCACCAAAGAACCCGAAGAACTACCTTTGATCACTACCATTAGAAAATTTGTCATACAGTATTAGACTCCAACAATCACCAAATGAAATTTCCATAACTATCTAACAAAAACTAATGAAATTCTTGTTAACATATATAGAATCACCAAAGATATATAGAATGAACTACAACACCAAACTTGTCAACAATCACCAAAGATATATAGAATGAACTACAACACAACAACATTCAACTTTTTATCCAAACTTGTTAACATGCAACTGGTGCGAATTTTCCCAAGATGTGGAATTTTCTTCCATTAGACCCCAAAAACTAATGAAATTAATCTTGTAAAAATTAAACCTAGAAACCACTCAATCACTTCTAATATTGGGGAAAAGAGAAGGAATCGATAAACACAGAACAGCTACTACCCCAAACCCATCATCTGTGAATCTTCAACTGGTTTCCGACAAAATTTTCATTCTCTCGCTTTTTCCGAGCGAAAACGGTGTTGATGGTGGTGGTGATAGGTGAAATGGAAGAGAGGAGAGAGCGTAAGTTTTCAGATCTGACATTAAAAATCTTCGCGACGGATTTTAATTCTCTATTTCTCTATTTCAATTTGAACTGATGCCGCTGGTGATGCTTAATTTCAAACAATCGAAGATCTATAAATCTCTCTCTCAGATATCTTTATCCCTCTCTTAGAAGAGCAATTGGGTACAAAAACGCAGATACTGACAGACATGACGAAGGTGGTGATGTTGGTTGCGGTGGAGGCGATTGAAATGGTAATGGAAGTGGTGGTGGTGGTGGAGGAGGCGACGTAGATGACGGTGGCGAGCGATGAAATTTCTCTGAGAAAATGGAAATAGAGAGAGAACTGAAATAAAAGAGGAGATAATATCGATGGATGGATGTAAGGGTATATTTGTAATGTTGTCTAATCCTTAATGGACCCCTGATGGGCTTTGGATGAAGAGGGGTATTTTTATTGAATGATAAGGGTAATTGTGTAGCCCATCAGAATTGAGGGCAATTATATAATTCCCACAATTTTTAATGACCCCATGAATAATAATAATACAGTGAAGGAAGGAAATGGATGACCAACAATTCATTTCATCCGTTTCCTATTTATTGATTAGCAGACAAAATCTTAAAAATCGACAAGGAGAGCCTGGATTATAATGTTTGTGGAAAAATAATTGCGAAAATCTTAAAAGTTCAGCTGATGACTAAAAAATAGAAAAGAGAATTTTGAACCTCTTCTTCAAAGGTTCTATGCTATTCTTCAAGGCTGGAAATTGAACTTTTCTCACAAGCAGGGCGGACAGTGCTAATAAGATATGTTCTTCAAACTTACCCTACTTACCAGATGCAAGTTTTAGCATTACCTAAAGAGACTCTAGATCAATTAGACAGAATACAAAGGAATTTTTGGTGGAACAAAGATGGGGTAAAAAGACAAGGAGGTTTTATAAAAGCTTGGGATGATATCTGCAAACCCATATCGCAAGGGGGGCTAGGCATTAAAAACCCTCACCAATTTAGCCCTTCTAACCAAATTGGCCAGCAGACTAATCTCTGAACCAGATCAATTATGGGTTAAACTTCTAAAAGCAAAATACTTACCAAACACTAATCCACTAGAATCTTCTAGATCTTCCAATCTCTCCTGGATTTGGACTAGCATCCAAAAAGGTCTGAATCTTATAAAGGGTAACTTTGTGTGGCAAGTTAAAAATGGAGAGTCAGCAAAAATTTGGGAAGACATATGGATTCCCAATGAAGATATAATTCAACAACCGACGGATAGAGGAGACCAAGTTCCAAAAATGGTAAAAGAGCTAATCACACCTGGTTGGGATATAGAAAAATTAGATGAATACTTCAGTCCTGTGATTAAAGAAAAAATCCTTGCAATCTCAACTCAAAGCGAAGAGAAAGATAAAATGAAGTGGAGGCACCACTCTTCAGGAGCTTTCTCAGTGAAAAATATCTATAATTTTCTTAACAACCAGGATCAAGAAGTTGACACTATGGTTGATTTTCCTTGGAAGAAATTATGGAAAATTAAAACAATTCCAAGAATTAAATTATTCATTTGGAAATTAGTGAAGAAGGCTCTACCAACTTCAAGTAGACTTGCGACTCATATGAACAATATTTACATGGGATTTGCCGATGTGTAACGCTCAAATTCAAGAAAACGAGCAGCATTTATTCAGGTTTTGCCCTTTTGCGAGAGCCATCTGGTTTGGGGTTTCGTTAAACTTTATTAGCAACCCAATTTTCCCTGACTCAATATGCAATTGGGTCAAAAACTGGATAGAAGACCCGAACTATGCTCAAATCTCAGACAAAATTTCTACAGTTCTCTGGTTTATGTGGAAACATAGATGTTCAGTTGTCTTTGAAGGAAAGGATCCTAACCCGACAATGCTGATAGAGATGATAAACAAATATCTACACTCAGTGACTTCAATATCAATCACGAAAAAAACTTGACTAGAATTGGAGTAGTATCAACTCCAAGTTGGAATACATTAAACACGGATTGGATAATTTTTATAGATGCGGCTTTTAAGAAAGAAGATCTTTCAATGGGTTTTTCCTTTATCTTATATTCAGTGGATCAAGAGGAATTCATGCATATCGAAGCAGGCTCAGATAAAGCAATGACAGTTGTTCATGCAGAAGCAAAGGTAATGCTTAAAGCTACATCTTGGTTAAGGAATAATATTATATCCAGTGTTTCAATTGTCATGGATTGTAAAACTATTGCTGATTTCATCAACAAGAAGTGTAAGGATATATCTTGGGAAGATGAAAACACAATAAAAGAAGTTGAAGTGAATCGGATAACCTTCCTCAAGCCAAGGTAGATATATTAACAGAAAATACAACTCAGCGACGGATTCATTAGCTAAGGAAGCAAGAATCAAGAGCTTCCAACATTTATCTTTACACATTAGAGAAAAAATTTGTAAGTCAAGTATTTTTGAGAAAAATGATGTTGTACTATATTACTTGATTTATAATATCTTATCTTTCCAACGAAAAAAAAAAATTATGATGTTTGTGGCGTCTCGTAAGTTTGGTTTAGAGTTTAGACTCACTTTCAGGTGAGCAACTAAGTTTAGATTTAACAATTAAATAAATAAAACAGATTATCAAGGAGTTAATTCCATATTGTATTCGTTGAACTTAAAAAAGTAATGTGAACTATTAACATAAGAAGAATATTCATCTTTAGCATTTTAGTATTTAGTCATTTTAAGCTTGAATAATCAACAGTTCAACACTCATCAGTAAACCCGCACATTTCAAGTTAATTTTTTTGTCATTGTTTCCCTCGAAAATATGGGCATATGCCCCATTTATTAGTATCATGCCGTGTTCCAATATCATATTACTGTAGTCTCTTGGTTTAATTAGAACGCTCGATTGGGGATACCAAAACTAATTGGGCATAGAGGAAAAAGACAAAAACTGGATCCAAATAACAAATCAGGGTCGCCCCTTATCTAAGTATTTTACCTAATTCCTAATCTACCCCTCACTAATCAGGATTAGTGTTCAATAATAATTAGGAAAAATCTTAAGTATTTGTTAAAAGATTAGTGTATGTTTTTATTTGTATTTGGGTGAGTGAGGTGAGAGTAGAAGGAGGGAAAAAAGTATTTGAGAGGGAACTTAATTTGGTGAAAATAAAGGATGATTGTGAAGAGAAAATTGTTGCTGCTGAATCTTTAGCTCAACTACAACAAGGAGCATATCTTGAATCTTCAGCTAATGACAACAACTCACAATTGCAACTCTTTGTTGAGCCAACACTCTTGAATGATGATTTTGACGAGCATGGAGAGTTTTTTGAAGAACCTACACAAGAAAGTAAACTTGCACAACATACAAGCATCCCAATACACAGGTAAAGCTGCTAGGAGGTTGAAATTTTGATTTTTTTTCTTTGAACCCACCATTTTTTCAGCTGAAAAATCTTGGTGCCGGCATAGTAATGGTATGAATACAATGTCGGAAGTCTCCATACCGGCATGGTATTCATACTACGGCCATGTCGGCAGCCAGATATCCCCCATTTTGAATATCATTCTGGCATAGTATTCAACCAAAACACCATGCCGATACAAAAGTTACTTTTTACCTACCAAGGAATATCCTACGGAATATGCTACCGGCATATTTTTATTCTAAGGTTACTATGTCGACCTGCATGAAAAACAAACAGGAAGCAGTTGCCTTCCAAACCTAAATACCGGCATGGAATATTAATTGACAACCACGCCGAAAATGTGTACCAGCGTAGAACCATAGTTAACGAGCATGCCGGCACTAAAACCGGCATTGGTCAATTATAACTTTACCTGTCGGTACCTTCAAAAAAAAACATACGAGAAAGTGGTGTTTTTCAAATCTAAATACCGGATGGTATATGGGTTACGCCTAAACGGCACAGCGTGGAATCATAGATAACGAGCATGCCGGCGTATATGTTTCCGGCGTTGATTTCAAATGAAATTTATATGCCGGAAAGCCTTTCAAATTTGGTCTTGATTTCGGTTCGATTCGACCATCTTAGGAACATTGGTCGAAACATCTGGAACCCATTTCGGCATACATTTTTAATTTATTTTGGACCTAATTTATTTTATTTTCATTCGATCCTTAGGTGGTGACATATATCGATCCAACAAATGCAAAGTCGCTTGGTCGGGATATATCGGAATACTATAAAATGCCTCTGGTATGTTACCAAGGAATACTTTTCACCTAGTATCTTGAACTTTACTAATGGATTGCTTGTAATGAACCTTCATATCTCTCATTTTTGTCCTTATGTAGGGAATAAAAGATCCAAAGGAAGAAGTTAGCTTGGGCTAAAGAGACGGCACTTAAGAACATGTATGTGTTGGTGAGGAATACCCAAGGTTCAAAGCGCCGTTTTAAGATGGTTTGCGAGAGAAGTGGGGAAAACAAGAAGAAGAATAGCCACAAGAGAAAGGATTATGTATATCCAAAGAAGACTAATAGGGTATACAAGACTCGTACGAGGAAGGATAACTGCCCCTTTAAACTTGTATTCCATCTAAATGACAAGAACAATGAATGGGATTGTGCGGTTTGGTTCGTCCGTCATAACCACCGGGATCCTAAAGATTTTGTTGGTCACTCCCTAGTTGCAAAGCTAAAACCTCATGAATTGGAGGATGTAAAGAGAATGACCAAAACACTTATCAAGCCGAGACAAATTCTCAGAGGCTTCAAGGAAAATGATAAGACGAACGTGTCTTCTATAAGTACAATTTATAGCGCAAAAGAAAGTATTAGAAGGGTGGAATGGGAAGGGAGGACCGTTATGCAAGAATTTGAGAAGATAGTTTGGGATCACAACTACACGCGTATCATTAAAAGAGGGCCGGACAACAAGCTCGTTCAAATATTCATTTCGCATTCTTTGCTTTCACAATTGGCTCATACATGTTGCGGTGTTCTTTTGATGGATTGCACCTACAAGACAAACAAATACAATATGTCGTTGTTCAACATCATGGGGCAAACATCGGACAAGGTATCATTCATATTGGCTTGGTGTTTAATGGAAAACGAGAGGGACTATAATTATCATTGGGCATTATGACAATTGAAATTATTCTTCCGGGAAAATCAACTTCCAAGGGTCATCGTAACCAATCAAAATGACGCATTAATGAATGCAATATCCGACGTCTTCCCGGACGCACAAAATTTCCTATGTACATATCATATACGTCAAAATATCATAAAAACTTTCCATGCCTTGTTTGAACCCACTAAGGCGGATATTAAGAAGAGAATGATTGTTCAACTAGAGGAAGATGTTCGCAAGAGCAAACTCTCACCCGAAGAAGAAGAAGATGAGAGAGGCAAGATAAAAGAGTGAGTGGACAAAGAACATGCGGAAAATCATAAAAAGTGGTTGAAAATTCTAAGAGATTGGGAGAAAGTTTATTGGTCTCTTACCGAGGATATGTACGAAAAGAGATTGGACAAGTTTATTGCTGACTGGAACGAAGTTTATCCGAATGTCGTCTGGTATTGTCGGACTCAATGGTTGGATAAGTTCAAGGAAAAATTTGTGCGTGCATGGAAAAACTAGTATAGACACTACAAGAATGAAGCAACTAGTGTAGCGTAGTCCGCTCATGGGAGACTTAAAGATCTCATCCAGTTCGTCCAAGGAAACGTGGTTACGGTCACCGAGGCAATGGAGCAATACTTTAAGAGTGATATCGATAGGATAACGAAGTCCTTTGAGAAAAGCTCAATGGAAAGGATGACTTCGTATTTACAATATGGTAAGTTGATCCAAGGAATAGAGTTCAACGTCTCTCATAGGGCAATAAAACATATGATGAGAGAAATGCAAATGGAGATAAACTACGGCAAACCGGGTGATGTGTGTATTTATCCCGATATGTCTTCATTAGGGTTTTCGTGTCGTCATATGCTTGTGAAGTATGAAGAAGTGATACCTATTGAGGTTATCGATCCGTTTTGGAAGCAATTATCTTTCACTCCCCCGTATACGGAAGATCCCGGACAATCACCATGGGATACGAACGAAGCAAAGGAATTCTTCGAAGCTTACTCACGTGGCAATTCGGTTAGCCGGTAAGTATTGTTGAGCCAACTAAGGTTAATTACACGGCCCTGGATAGCACAAAGTGAAGAGCCAACAAAGGGAGATCCTCCCGGTAAACCACAAACTAAAACGGCAAGGAGAAAACAAAGGAAAGAATTGAAAGAAATGACTCAACGTGAAGAAGAACTCACGGCAAGTAAGAAACGAGATATAACCTCATGTGAGATTTCGGAAGCAAGGTTCGCGGAAGCGCCAGTTCCAAACAAAAGGGGTAGGCCGAGGAAGAACCGATATCAAGTCAACAACAAACGACGGATTCAGTATCCACACCAAAAGCCAATGGATCAAAGGTTCAAAAAAAAAGGGTAGGCCGAAGAAGGTACCCACATCGATTGAATAAGAAAAACAAGATGAGCATTCTGAAGCCACACCCATAGTCGATGTAGCGGAGGTTTCAAAGAAAAGGGGTAGGCCGCCAAAGGTACTAACATCAAGCTACCAAGAACAACAAGGTGAGCATTCCGAAGTCACACCCATAGTCGATGTAGCGGAAGTTCCAAAGAAAAGGGGTAGGCCGCCAAAGGTACCAACATCAAGCTACCAAGAATAACAAGGTGAGCATTCCGAAGCCACACCCATAGTCGATGTAGCGGATGTTCCAAAGAAAAAGGGTAGGCCGCCAAAGGTACCAACATCAAGCTACCAAGAACAACAAGGGTGATGAGGCGGCGGTGCCAAACAAAAAGGGAAGGCCGAATAAGGAACCTACAAAGAAGTCAAGAACATGAAGATGAAAACTCCGAAGCCCCACCTAAATAAGTGATAGCAAAGGTAAGCAACCCATATCTAGTCAACAACAACACCATGGTGACAACTCCGTAGGCACGACCAAAGTTGATGTAGTCTCGGTTCCAAAGCGAAGGGGTATGCCAAGGAAGTACGGACTCCCATCACATACTGAAGACATTGGAAGTGTAGAGATTGCAGAGGATGAAATGGATATAATTAAGCTAAAGGTTGGTAATATTAAGATGTTTAAGGATTCCAAAACAGGTAAGACCTATAGACATTACCATACCAAAATAGAGTCTTATGTACAACAACTTCCCGAGGTTATTCGCGAGTATATTGTATATACGGATGATGTCGATGGAAATGGAAATTGTGGCTATCATGTCGTGACCGAATAATTAGGAATCTTTGAGACGACGGTTAGTAGAGGGATGACACCATGCCAATATGCTAGAATGAGGATGACCGAACAACTTATAAAAAAGAAGAGCTTTTATGAGCAATTAGTTGGTGAAGGCGAGGGGTTTGATAGTATGTATTCTCAAGTGTTAGGGCCGGCAGAGATGAACTTTCTTCATTCTCAATATTGGATGAGAATGCCGCTTTGTGGGCATCTAGTGGCGGTCACATTTAGATGTGTTGTTCATTATTTTACCCCCACCGTAGAAGTAACATTTACACCAAAGTGGCAAAAATGCGAAGGATCACTTAAGAAGAGAAGAGTTGTTTTGGCGTTCGTGAACGGTAATCATTTCGTTATTCTAAAACTCAAAGAAAATTGTCCATCGCCACATGTTTGTGGGATGATTAAAAACAATAGATCCCAATATCTGGAAGGGATGGATGGCATTGTATGAGGAGAATCACCAATTTTGGGATGCATTGGCCTTATCAAAGAAACCTCTCCAAGAGGATGAGATGCAACTTCATACGTGTGGAAGCGATGATGAGTAATTTGGATATATGTGTTTCACTAATACGCAACATTTTTTTTTTGAAGTGTGAATAGTAAACATTAAATGATATTTTGATGCCAATGCCGGCATGATTATATTTTATTAATACAATGCCGGAACATTGGTGCCGGCGTAGAACTAAACTTTTAAAACAGTTCCGGAAATTTAGAAAAACATCCAGAGAAATTAGTAAATGTGCCGGCATTGAATCTAAACTAAAAACAGTACCAGTACCCTGAAAAAAATATTTTGTACCTGGAAATTGCAGACTACCTATGGTAGCCAAAAAACCGTCAATGCCTGCACTCTGTAATTTCTTTGATTTTGAAAATTCAGAGTTCCGGCATGGGTTTACGATTTTCAACTATTCCAGTTTTTTCAGAAAAAACTCTAATTTGACACTGGTTTATCAACATAATAAATCAAGTAAAAACACTAGATTGTTTAAAATAACAAACTCCACAGTTAAGAAACAAACTCTAAACTTAAGAGGTTCCAAACCTACAACAAATCAAACATAAACCAAATCAAACAAAGAGTTTAGCAAGACACACAAACAAACACATTGTTCAAGACACACAAACAAACATAAACCAACACTAGATTGTTCGAGACCAAACTAATACTATAGAAGAAATACACGATTACTCGGTCCTTGGCTTCTTGTGTACCCTCTTCTTCCTTTCACCCCACAAGTCTTTTGCATATGTATCTTCTATTTTGTCTATATTTTTCCCGACTTTCTCCATTTCTTTCTTTGTCAACACCTCTCCTTTCTTGTTCTTTTTCTTAAAAAACGTTGACAAACTTCCTATTCGCTGACGTTGTTGTCATATTTTTAAACATGTACTTAGTATGTGTAGACTTATATAAGTTCATAGATATAGATTGAAATAATAGCAAATGAACAAGAAGTACATACCAACAATATAAGGATCTTTTGTAGTCCGGGTACAATAACTTCAGCCGGAGTTGTGGAGGGAGGTGCTGCTTGTGGAGGAACTTCTATGTGAGACGGGCGTACAACATAAGGATGCAAGTACTTCCGATGACCTCTGAGAAAGTTTGGTTCGGACTCATAACCGTTTTCCGCCAATTCCCAACCAGCCTTATCCAACACAAGTCCTCGTTCTTCCCTTTCACTCCAATATGCAAGAATGAGATTTGGGTCGTAAACTACCAGAGTATGGTTCTCATTTGCTTGGCATTGAGGAAAGTCATGAGAGAATTTCTAATAAGATGTATCCGTAAGATGTTTCTGCTTGTACCTAAGTTGGCGCATTACACGGCGAGGGTTGTGCATAACAAATCCTTTTGGATGAAACAACGGTCCATTGTAAAATGAAACATTGTCACGCCTTTCAAAGTAAAATCCTTTGGCATTCCTATATGGGTCAAACACAATATATTGGATAGTCACGGAGTCCAAAGCCAATCTCATTGCGAATAACTGTTTCCTGTTATTCGACTTCGGGGCAATGTTGTAACAGCCTTAGAGGTAATTTTCATCTCCGCCATCAAATGTGCCATTACCACGGTGCCCCAAGAATAGTTATAGACATCTTCCAACGGATCCAAGTATTGAAGGAGGTTTTCACTAACCCTGTTGCCATTAGTGTCAGGGAATACCTTAGTGCCCAAGATGAATAACATGTACACATCGGCTGTATAACGAATTTATGCAGAGTCTCATCCATCCTTCGAACTTCTTTCCTTTATGTTTTCAAAGGTCTTCTTAAGCAGCGTCAGCTTGATTGTGTTTTTCCTACTAGCCTTAGATACATAGAAGCTTTCCACAGAAGTTTTATAGTCCCAACCCAACATCTTGTTAGTCAGAGCGTGCAACTTCGACCATTCTACCTTCTACAATTGATTTGCCGATAACATTCAAGCCTAGAATGTTCTGAGCATCATCAGGGATCAAGGTCATCTCCCCAAACAAGAAGTGCATGGTATCAGCTTCACCATGATACCTTTCGACGAAGCAATTGACTGTCACATGATCACACTGTACATGATTTTCAACCAAAGCATATAGACCAGAATCCCTTACTAATGTTTGGACCTCTTCACATTCCGTAGACAAATCCCAATAAGACGCGGCTTGGTTTCGGCAAACATGCACAGCCTTCTTATGATCCTACAATTAAGAGATTTTACACAAATACACAGCAATACATATGCACAAGATTAAAAATTCTTACATATGTTTGATAGATAGTATGAGCCCACGTGTCCTTGTAGCCAAATAGTATTCTCGGAACGTGAGCTTCATTACAAATTCTACCATCAGCGCGTTCAGGTATCATGTCAATAACATGAGGAAGGTGGGAACCTTTAACTTTTACTTTGCCTTTGCCTTGTGTTTGTTGTTGATTTGGCCCACCTGCTTCCTCTACAACTTCGCCATGGCTTTTTAATTGACTTGGATGAACCTCATTATCTTCCTCCTCACTTTCCTCTTCATCTTGCTCTTCATCTTGCTCATCATCTGGCTCATTATGCTCAACTTTTCCAATAGGTTCACGGATTACGATTCGACTACGGTCACCACCACTCTCTTAAATTTGCCCTCTTTTATCTGCCCCCAAACGCTTGTTGCGACCTTGTTCTTTCCCTCGAGGAGGTAGGTACTTAGGAGTAGCAAGACCATCCTTCTTTCTTTTCTTAATGCCAGCATCTTTAGTTTTTCCTTTGTTAGCTTCCTTGGCTCTAGCCCTATATCAAAAGACACACGAAATGAATATGAATATAAGACAACTCACTTTCATTTTTAATACCGCCAGAGATGCAAGAAATACAAACAATGCCGGTTATGTGATTACGACATAGTTATGTAGCAAATACGTCGTGTCGGTACATCATTCTGGCGTTACAAAATAACTATCGACAATGCCAGTAGTCTTAGCTAATTCATAGGTTGTTCCTGGATACCAAAAGATCACTACCGGCACACACGTAAAATTTATACTCCATGCCGTAACTCTGTACTGGTACCGAATGCAACCTAAAATTGATGCCGGTACTGGTTATAAAAATTCCTAGGTTTTTCCTGTTTATTTAAAGTGTACTACCGACATACACGAATAAATGTAAATCAATGCCGTAACACTCTATCGGCATAGTGTTCAACCTAATTTCAATGCCGGCACAGAACATTCAGTTTCATGTGAATTTGGGTTTGAAAACGACATAGTATTCATACTAAAATAAATGTCGTAACTCAATACCGGCATTGTCTTCATTATAGATTGAATGTCGTAATCTAGCACCGGCATTGTATTCATACTAAATTCTACTCACTGAAACTCAACTATTTGAGTTAGGGTTCGCGATTCTAACAAAAACCCTATAAATCAATTCAAACACTTATAAAACAGTTCAAAATCAATTACCTTCTCACAGAAGCCATGTTTTGAGAGGTTGGTTGTCCGAGTTCGCTGCTTCTTCTTCTTCTTGCTCTTGAGCAATCAAAGCAAGCCTTTGTTCTAATTTTTGTTGAGCAATCGATTTTGACTTCGATTGGGCATCTGATTTCTTTCTTGGAGACATGGTTATGATTCGGGTAGGTTAATCGACGAAGAAATTTTTGAATCGACGATTAATCGTCGACGAAGAACGGATGAAGAACATGAAGAAAAAAAAATTTCAAAACCCTAAACCCAAGTGACTACCGGAACAGATGTGGGAGAATGGGGATATAAGAATTTGGTTTTTAGACTTTAAGTTTTAGGGAAAATGGTAGTATAGTCTTTTCATAATGTTTTTTATTTAACCAAAGGGTATTTTAGTATTTTTATACCCAAAAATCACCCCTTAACAGACACCATGGGTTGGGGAAAGTAATTTATATCCCCCAATTAGTTTTACTATCCCAATCGCACGTTCTTTAATTATGTACCCTCATGTGATAGTCCTTTAGCAATTTAATAAATTTTATGCTTCAAATTTCTTTTTTATTAGTATCTTAAAATGACTCATTACATTATTTTTTGGCTTATTTGCAAGTAATTAGTGGGAATTGAGCAAAAATGAGGTAGTGGGAATTGAGCAAAAATGAGGTTATGCAGTTTTAATGACAAACAATGCATTTCTTTCTTCTTCTTATTTTTGGATGGAAAGAACCCACCCAAACCGATAATGCATTTCCACGATAGTAATTAGTGTACTAGTATTAATTTGGTCTTTATTGGACCAATGTTTGGGTCCTTTGGGACCAGAGAAGGACATACATACTTAGTTATATCGACTAGACGGAAGCGATGCACTCACCGCCAGTTTCACCAGATTTTCATTATGAGAGGGGACATAGACGGTTCATATCGTGTTCTTAGTATTGGGATGGTGAACGGGATAAAATATGACCCAATCATCTATTAGAGGCGGAATTTTGAACTCAAAAGGGCCGTGGTTGGTTCTTTGTAACAATTTTGACCAAGATTTATTCTATATTGATATCAGAGGGTGCTTCATCCTTTTGAAACTTCACTCACTTCCGGAAAGAATCATCCTAGGCCTAGCTGATTTGTTGCCATTTAGAGCTGCATGATAGAGCACCGGCCCTTTGTTGTTTTCCATAGCTCTTCGATTTCAAGGGGTTGTCCATCCAAAAAGTTTATGGTGAACGTCGATCGCCGTGAACATTCTTTTAAGATGTGCCTCATTTTGATGGGATCATGGGATGCCGGAGGTGGGTCCATAGCCATCTGGTAGGTCCAATAAGAGCATAAAGCTGTAGGCCAGAGGCATGCCCTGACGATGAGGGACGAATTTATGATGTGGTAGGTTATTTTGCTGCAACCCCTATGGCTATGGTAGACCACGTACTCCTATACGATTTGATAGGCGGGATTGGTTATTATGATCGAAAGAGCGCGACAAATGACACGTTCATCAAGTACCGAACTAGCGATTATCACTATGGAAAGTTTAATTATTACTGTTAAGCACCGCACTCCTGCAATATATGGTGGAATTTGTTTGGACTCCTCTCGGAACGCCACAGCCACTCCACAAATTTCTTCCATCACTAGATGGATGTCCTTAAAACCTTTATCCTCTAAGACCCAAAGGGTCTATAAATAAGAAATGATCAACCAAAGGGTTCTATTACAAAAACAACAGTAATAAGGTACTAATGTAGTTGTTTGGTTGTGGTTATGGGGTCCTACACGACAAATATACCCAACACTGAGATTCTCTTTTTACCGCCCAAAGTTAAAAAAGAATTCAGTTCCCCACTTTGTCTTCTTCATTCATTCACTCTTTCCCCTTTGCTTTTCTCTGTTTATAAAATGAGGCGTAAGTTAGCAACAAAACCTGAATCAACAAAAAAAAAAAAATGCAGAAAACAAATTTAAGGAAGGAGAAGTAAAAATCTCTACTTTGTTGGCATTATAGAGATCGAGGTGGTATAGGTGCCGTGTACTCACACTGGTGGCGTAGGTTAGAAATTGGTTGTAAGAGTAATCTATATATATCTTCTTAATCCTTATTTAGATTCTCCTTACTTAACCTTTCAAGCAAACAATCATTTCATTTATATACACACTAACCCAATCTCACAATCCATCCCACCTTATAAATTTGAAAAACCCACTTCTGAAATCAACTTACAGAACAAACCCAAGAATCAAGAATCAATTTTTTTGAAGAAATGAAGGGGGTGGCGCACATTAGCATTGTACTAATGGTGGTGGTGGTGGTGGAGATGATCGTCTGTGTCATTGGAATGACAGTTGAGTATGATCATAGAGCAGTTGTGATTGATGGGAAACGAAGAGTTTTGATGTCTGGTTCTATACATTACCCTCGTAGTACTCCTGAGGTTAGAACTTAGAAAGATCTCTCTCACTCTGTTGTCATTCTTGCTCTGTTTTGCTCTGTTTGTTATCAATCTAACTCTGTTTTTCTAAATGTTTGCATGTAGATGTGGCCGGACTTGATACAGAAATCAAAAGATGGAGGTTTAGATGTGATCGAGACTTATGTTTTCTGGAATTCTCATGAACCTGTTCAGAATCAGGTCCTTCACATATTTACTTAACTTTCTTGATTTGGTTTTAGTCCAAACTGAACTAAACATAATCATGCAAAATGGGGTTCTTTGTGATTTTGCAGTTTGATTTTCAAGGAAGGAATGATTTAGTAAAGTTTGTAAAAACTGTAGCAGAAGCTGGTTTATATGTTCATCTTCGAATCGGTCCTTATGTTTGTGCTGAATGGAATTATGGGTAAATCTTTCACACTTGCAGAACTTTTTTCATTTCTCAATTGAGCCAATTTTGATTCAAAATGTGTTAATTTGATTGTTCTTGGGTTTTAGAGGATTTCCTCTATGGTTGCATTTCATTCCAGGGATTCAATTCCGAACCGACAATGAGCCGTTCAAGGTTTGGCTTCTCTAATCTTTCCAATATGACAATATTCATCCATTTCATTTCTGTATTGAAGATTATAAAGAAATTGAATTTGGTTTTGAAATTTCTTGGTTTAGAGAGAAATGCAAAAATTCACAGCCAAGATTGTGAGTATGATGAAAGAAGAGAAACTTTTCGCTTCTCAAGGCGGACCGATTATCCTTTCACAGGTTTGTTTCCTTTGTATTCCAGTTCACTTGCACAAATCATTCGAGGGTCTCTACTTACTAAGTTCTCTTTTCGGTTTACAGATTGAAAATGAGTATGGAAATATCGATACTCATTACGGGTCTGCTGCTAAATCTTACATTAACTGGGCAGCAGGCATGGCTATCTCTTTAGACACAGGGGTGCCATGGGTTATGTGCCAGCAAGCGAATGCTCCCGATCCAATTGTGAGTTCAGGCTTCCTTTAAAACTTCCGAAACGAGTTGATGTTTCATCATTTAAGATCGCAAATCCATTGGTTGTTGAGTATATTTTTTAGTTCCTGACATTGGTAATTTTTACAAAATGTCACAGATCAACACTTGCAATGGCTTTTACTGTGATCAGTTTACTCCAAATTCTGTCAAGAAACCAAAGATGTGGACTGAGAACTGGACTGGTTGGTAAGATGTTTTCCTTATTTTGAAAGTCGGGTGACACATGACTTCTGAGCTGTTGTATGGATTTATATTCAGTCTTAGTAACCTTTCCAACGACATGTTACATGTACTAGGTTTCAAACTTTCGGTGGTGCTGTTCCTTACAGACCTGTGGAAGACATTGCATTTTCTGTGGCAAGGTTTGTCCAAAGAGGCGGAACTTTCCAAAATTACTACATGGTAAAGCTTTTGCTATTTTCATTTGTATATCTCCTGTTAGTTTGCTTTTTGCTATCTGTATTTGTAATGCTTTCTTCTAAATAGTACCATGGTGGGACAAACTTTGGTCGGACTTCTGGAGGTCCCTTTATTACCACAAGCTATGACTATGATGCTCCAATTGATGAGTATGGTAAGATTGTGCTTACCTTGCGTTTTTACGAGCTCATTTTGTATTTGAGCGTATAATGTGTAAGATGTAATGTTTGTAATCGAATTCATGTATGGTGCAGGACTTATTAGGCAGCCTAAGTGGGGACACCTAAAAGATTTGCACAAGGCCATAAAGCTCTGTGAACCAGCATTGATAGCAACTGATCCTAAGGAAATTAAGCTTGGTGACAACTTAGAGGTAAGAAGAACACACTTATTTGCTCATACGTCTTTAAACGTTCTGATGGTGTGATTTCCGTTCTAACTTGGAGCATCCTTTATTCTCAGGGACATGTCTATAAAACAGAAGCAGGAGTTTGTTCTGCTTTTCTTGCCAATACGGGAACTCAATCTGATGCAACTGTGAATTTCAATGGCAATTCATACCATTTACCTGCATGGTCTGTCAGCATCTTACCTGACTGCAAAAACGTCATATTCAATTCCGCAAAGGTTTGACTTAGCAACTTGCAAGACACATTTGTCTTTGAATATTCTAGTGACTTGGGTCTATTATGCGATTGTCTGTGTGTGCTTGCCCGTATGTGTTCATACTGGACCTTATGATTCTCTTGTTATGTGGCAGATAAACTCCCAGGTTGTGAAACAAAAATTCCATCGTCAGTCTGATGATAAGATTGATAACTCTGCAGCAGAGTTTCAGTCAGGGTGGAGTTGGTTTGTTGAACCTGTAGGTATATCAAAGAGCGATGCTTTCTCAAAACAAGGTCTACTTGAGCAAATAAATACGACATCCGATGTTAGTGATTATTTGTGGTATTCGTTAAGGTATAGAAGCCCAAATTTCTTTCTTAAGTTCCTAATGCTATCTTAATTTGTTTGATGTGATAAAGTTTATCAATTTTATTTTTTTTGCAGTACTGAAATCAAAGAAAATGAACCACTTCTTCAAGGTGATAGTCAGCCTACTCTTCATGTCGAATCACTTGGTCATGCTCTTAATGTTTTCATCAATGGGAAGCTTGCAGGTACGTGCCCGTAACTTTATATAACACACTTGGTTGTGTGAAAGCAAAAAGTTCTGTTTCCTCTCTATTATTTTTGAGGTGCATTGTTTTCTTACTCTATCTGTTGTTATTTGATTTTTAGGTAGTGGAAAAGGAAGTAGTGGCAAAGTGAAAATCAGCCTCGAGGTACCCATTACACTGGTACCAGGGAAGAATAGCATTGACCTCATGAGTGCAACAGTGGGACTCCAGGTCTGTCCTAATAGAAGAAATCTCTTCATTATAACTTCTAATGCATTGAGCTAGTTGTAAACCTGGAAGGGTCTTTATACCTCAATGACTAAATTTCCTGAAGTACATATTTGAGTTATTCCTCCACAAAAGTGTGACCTCATGCAATGTTTTCATTTGTAGAACTATGGAGCATTTTATGAATTGACTGGTGCTGGTATTACCGGTCCAGTCACAATAAAAGGATTGAAAAACGGAGCAAGTCTGGATCTATCCTCGACTAAGTGGACATATCAGGTCTGTCTCTCAGAGCACTACATATTTCATTCTTTCTCAGTATTCACTTATTAGTTGAAGGACTTAAATCTCATCTTGCCGTGACCTATGATTTGGCAGATTGGACTGAAAGGTGAAGAATTAGGTTTGTATGATGGAAGTTATTCACAGTGGGTCTCAGACTCTGCCATGCCTAAACACCAACCTTTGACGTGGTACAAGGTAAATAACTGATTCATTTTCAATTCGTTGAATCTGATTCAGGATATGATTTACTTTCTAATTCCTTATGACCTGTGGTGAGTTGTTGTATCACTAAGTCATATTTGTTATCTTAGACGAGCTTCGACGCGCCTGCTGGAAGTGACCCAATTGCACTAGACTTCACAGGAATGGGCAAGGGTGAAGCATGGGTGAACGGTCAGAGCATTGGTCGATTTTGGCCAACTAACATAGCTTCACAAAGTGGTTGCAGCAATTATTGCAGCTATAAAGGAACCTATAGTGCAACCAAGTGTCTCAAAGAGTTGTGGGAAACCATCTCAGACACTGTAAGATACAAGCTGTACCTAGTTCCAGATGTTTTTCTTCTGGTGGGCTTCTGTTTTTCAGGACAACTTTTTCCTGATGATGTTGGGAATGTTCATCGCAGGTACCATGTCCCACGTTCATGGGTCAAACCAAGCGGTAATGTATTGGTGTTGTTCGAGGAGTTAGGCGGTAATCCAACTCAATTATCTTTTGCTACAAGACAAGCAGATAGCTTATGTGCACACGTATCGGAATCACACCCACCTCCTGTAGAATCGTGGACTTCAGATGCAAAGACAAAAGCAAATTCTAGACCAGTCCTTCAGCTGGAATGCCCTTCTCCTAATCAGGTCATATCATCAATCAAGTTTGCAAGTTTTGGAACCCCATATGGGACTTGTGGGACTTACGGCCATGGTCGATGCAGCAGTGTCAAGGCTCTCACAATTGTAAAGGAGGTACATGATAAAATAACTTCACTGTTGAGCTAGTTAACTTATGTTAAAGAAATTATATAGCTAATGTGTCATTTCGTCAGGCTTGCGTCGGATTAAAGAGTTGCCAAGTCGAAGTATCGAGCAAGAATCTTGGGGATCCATGCAAAGATGTTCCAAAAAGCCTCGCAGTAGAAGCTATTTGTGCATAAATAACTGTGCATGTGGGGAAGCTAAGGCGAAGCTGTGCAGCTCCACTTATAGAAGTAAAAAATATTGAAGCCATTGTATACATAAGAAAGAAAGTGTAGGATGCTCTCTAAATGCAGTGCAGTCGTCCTTTCTTTAGTGTTAGAAGGTAGATAATGACCTGTTTGTAAAGCAGTCCCAATAAGTCTGCTGATTCAAAATAATAAAAATACTGTGAACCGTTCTGTTGATGCAAAAGGTTGTTAATATTTCATTTAAAATGAAATCAGAATGAAGAGATTGGAACGGTTAAAGCATGGCAATAAAAGTGAAAGTGTAACCAGAAAACTCGTACAACATAAAATAGAAATAGCAACCTACAAATCTTCATGTGTTTCCGTTTACTATCTGGTAACATCAATTTACTATCTGGTATTTCATTTATAACATTTGTATAGCTTTTCAAGGGGAGAAAAAGAAAAGCAGCAAACAAAATTTACGAAAATGTACGACATTCCTAATCTTCTAACTATGAGCAAACTTTCACGATCTAAAGGGGAATATCCATGAAGTTCATTCAAACATTTTCCGCCGCATCTTTGTGTGAAAGGTCATCTTCTTTCTCACCCACAGCCACCAAGCCATCAGCTGCTAATCTTTCTTCCAGTGCTCTAGCTCCTCTTTCTCTGCAATTAGACAAGAACAAGTAATTATGATGTCTTCCCTTGTAGATTGTTTAAAGAATATGACGTGAACAAATATGGTGTCCTTTTACTGCTAACCTATATACTACATCAACCTTAGGATCGTCAAATTCAAGCAAAATCGGTTACCCCATTTCTGAATCATGTACAATAAAAACCCTTCACGGTACAATTACCTTGTTTTCAACAATCAATGAACTTATTTTATTGCTAGCAATGGTTTTGCTTAAAAGGAATTAACTTAACAATGGTCAAAGACAATACTGTAGCAAGCTAAGAGTAAGTATTACCTCCTCCTGGATGCCTCAACAAGGCCTGAACCAGGCAATGAGGTGGCCCCTAAGGTATAGCCATCGCTGGAATCATTAGTAACTTGGGATCTTCCACAGAGCATCCGATCAAACAGAGATGCAACGGGATCAATAACAGGTCTGCAAAGTCCCAATAAAGGCTTCCACAATAAGGGCAATGAAGATTTATAACACAGCACAACTTAGAAATAACGATTTCAAATGGAAGGATGAGGATAAGATGGCAAATTACCGCATAGCATCAGGAAAGAATGAGGAAAAGGAGAATTCATCACTTGGGTCCCCTCTAAGGCTTGTTTCCGGCTTCCTCTGAAGATACCTTAGGTAAATCCAACTCATATATGCGCCAAATAGGAAGGTTGGAAGGTATGATGCTGACTCTTCTATGAAGAAGCTCAAGAGTATGCATAGAAGTAGCAAGAAGGATGGCAACCACTGTAGGTGTTGAAAATTAAATCATTATTAGTTCATTTTTCATGCTGCTGAAATCTGAAAGACAGTAATTTAAGGCCAGAAGGATAATACCTTTGTTTTTATCTTGAATGATGGAAGCAGAGACAATTCCTGATCAGGTAAAATTTGTTTAATGCCCACCAGGAATCCGATAAGAACTCCTTGGAATCCAGAAATTGGTGTATAACTGAATCAAGAAAGAACAAAAAATCAATAACATGAAAGTTGGAGATAACCAACTGAAAACAGCTTTAAAAACAATGTTAAGTGGCCTCCAACAAGAAACGCTGGATGGTTGAATGAGTAGTGAACAAAGTATGACCAAACAAATTAAAATGTGGATGCAAATACAACCGCCTTGGCTGAAGAAAACACTTACAGGTAATTCTCCTTTGTCGTAATGTAGTACAAAGCAATAGCCGTAGCGAAAACACAAACAGATGTTAAGAAGTTAACCACAAAGATAAACTTCAACAACTCCTTTGAACCCCAAATTGGTTCAAGCACTCTCCCAATGAAAAGAAGACCAATTGTACTAACCACCGCCTAAAACAAACAAACAATCATCACATCCAATCTAACAAACACAAGTTCAAACACATATTCACCACAAACTTTCAATACCTGGAATATTGATTGTTCAATGTAACCAGCTGTAATCAAATTCCACGCAAAAGGAATCGTCCTAACGAAATCAAACAAAACCGATTCAAGAATCGTCCAATTTCAAATTCACAGTCAAAAATCAAAACCAATAATCACATACCTAGCAGGAATAAGTGCGACATATGGAATGACGGATGGGATTATTTGAACAACAGCAGAACTACCAATGATTACTACAGCAAGACCTTTGCATAATTTTGTAAACCCAGATCCACCCTGCCACTGTATAACACTACATAATAATTAGTGTTAACCCTAAAACAGTTACATAATGTAGATCTTAAAACAGCGGATCTAAAACCCTAATTAGACTGTAAGAGAGGAAGTAGAGACTTACTCCTGAAGATGATGAGAGTGAACTCATGGTGAAATGATCTGACGGTTGAGATTTGATCAGATCTCTGTTTCTTTTTCTTCGTGGTCTTTGGTTTTCAGTCTCTCTCTCCTCCTGAGATTTTGAAATCTCAGATCTTCTTCGTTTTTTCTTTACTTACTTCTGAAGTTCTATTAATGGCGCGTTTTATTTTTCTTCGGGTTGACGTAAAGACCCCACGCCTTGACCAGTTCACTTGTGTCTTGAGCTGACTCGGTATCTGATATCTGACTCGATCAAGTCAGATGTCTGATTATTTTTTGTTCCACGACATCACGACGAAACCGCCTAGGAACTTGAACCCTTTTAAGCAATGGTGGATCCAAGACAAAACCATGTAGAACTCGTAGCTTAATCAGGATGACCTACGCAATGTTGTAATAGTTGATCTTAAAACTTCACATCAAACTTCTATGTGGCACTAATTTTTATTAATGGAGATTTTTGAGACCATAAAACTTTCTTACTGATCACCTTACTCATCGCATTATTGAGGAGTAACATTGACAAGTTAAAAGTAAAACAAATAGGAAGCAAAACATGTAATAAGGAGTTGTAAATAACTAATAGCACGTTTAGATGTCACTTTAGAAGTTGTTTTTGATTTTTGGAAGCAGAAAAGTTAGAATTTAGTTTAGAATGACTTCTACAAGCAAAAAAAAAAAAACATTTTGTGAAGCAAAAACATATTGCTTCTGAATTCTGCTTCTAGTATCCCTACAGGAAGCATAGTACACCAATGTCGACAACATTAGCTAGAATTCCTTAATTAACTCGAAATGCATAACACCGGATACGATGTAATATTTGTCATCATAGAATGTTACCATACTATGGAATTTCCTCAAACCAGCATTGTTTTATATAAAGATACATGTAGATAAAGAAAACTGCATGTAGATAGCCATTATAATGACACAAAATTTAGAAAGACAAACTATTATTTTGGGTAAAATATTTGGTCCGTTAGCTTATAGTTTACAGTAAAAACCTAATGGAGCATTGAGCGATAATGTTAGAACAATTTTTCAATTGAACCAACCGAGCGTTGGTATTTCAAGTTTAGTTTTTAAGTTCATCTCTCAAAACTCGAAATAGCTTGAGTCGATTACTAAAGGTTGAATATAGAGGATACCAAGTACACCAATGATGCGTGTCGTAATCACAAAAAATTAATTAATATTTTTCCACCTAATTAACAAGTAATATAGTGTAGTCAAGTTCGTTCCCGCGAGGAGCAAGGGATTTTTAGTTGTAATCACAAAAACGGGGGGGGTTGGTTTTATATTTTAAAAGCAAAAGAAAATAAACAAAGCAATTCAAAGATAAAGTTGAAATCAATAAGATCAAGGAAGCGTTCTTCGTTCCAAAAAAATAATTTAAGTTATGTTATTTTCCACCTTTTATTAGTCACAGATTATCACCAATTGTAGGGTAGCAGGTTAAGCATAAAAATTTTTATTAGTAAAAACAAACGATAATCATGTGAAAAACGTCAAGATAGAATTGAAACAAAAACTCAAATCATATGTTAAGAACTAGGAATTCATCCTCAATCAATAATAAAATTAGCTACTCATGGTTTTGAAGTTCACAAAGAATAAAGAAAAGAGAAAGCAAACAAAAACCAAAGTGTAGTGTGTGTAGAGGTGTGCAAAAGTGTATGCAAGGATCACAAATTCTTCATACCTCCTGACAAAGGTTAGCCAAATCTTCCTGACAATCTCTTCATGAGTTGCCGTTTCGATTTTATCCTTGTGTCTGTCACCATCTCATGCTTACTCCGCAACAATGCCACTGTTCCGAGATAAGCAGGGGACTTAATGTTGATGGTGGTTTTAGCTTAGGGTTAAAATTGTAAAAACCTTGCATATGATGTGACGTCACTCTGTAAGGAAACGGAGCCGTGAGTGTTAACCTCTACACCGACATATTTATTGAGTCATTCAATATATTTACATGAAATTTATCCTGACTGGTGCATGTAGCAACCATCCCAGATGTTCTGTAAATTTCGGCGCCTTGCCTATATTCACTTAATATAAAGTTCTTTGAATGCTTTCCGTGTTATGTTCCCCGGCTGAACCCTTAATGTTGATATAGCATGACAATTTGTGTTCACTCGCATCATAGTAGCACGAATTTCCAAATATCAAGGATAAGGTCTTTGCATAAAGTATTCAATCAGAAAGCATGCTGCTCTCTGGCAATGAACTTGAAGAACTCTGTGTCAACACATAGAATTCAATCAATTACCCTGACTAATTTGCAAAAATTAGGGTTTTGCGCCTTGCGCAGTATATCAGACCTTGCTTGTCGAATTTAAGCCTAGGCAAACTAGGTAATCGATCCACCATGGATTAGTAGGCGCAAAATCTTACCCAGAATCAGAGAACAAGGAGCCGCAGGGTAGGAGCAGCAGCAAAGGGAGGCGTGGCCATTCCTTAGGCCAGCCGGCGCCACTTTCCATTGGCCACGCCCTCATCCTATACCGGCCCTACTTCCCTCGACCAATCAGGTCACCTTAGAACCGCCACGCTCACACCAGTCGTGGATGGGCCCATACCTGCCGGCCCCAGTTTCCATCGACCAATCAGGTCGCTCTAAAGCCGCCACACTCACGCTGGAAGTGTGGCCACACCATATTTGGCCGGCCTTCCCTTTTTCGACCAATCAGGTTGCTCTAAACCTGCCACAGCTTTAAAAGAGGTGTCAAGATGTCGCCATACCATGTTGGCTTCCCAAAACCGCGCCAACATGCTAACGGCATGCCAAACATGCCAATCGCACACGCTAAACGGGCATGCCAAGTGCACGTGCTAAACATTCCACTTACCGCGTCAACATGCTAACGGCATGCTAAACCTGCCAAAACACGCCAAACGTGCCAACGCGCCATACCATAGCCACCCACAGCAATCCTTACTCATGTGGTCGTTTCCACACTATGGCCTTGCTATAGTTCCTTTGGCATAGCTATGGCACCGTTTGCACAAAAAGTGTCGCCATGCCGCGGCCGCATGCCACACGCACCAATTAGGGTTTTGACATGCCAAACCCTAATTTGGGCAAAGTTGCTACGCCAACCAAGCCAAGTAACGTTTCCCCGTAGCGTTGGGATTGATGTGGCAATATGGCCAATGTTGCCAAGCCACATTTGGGTCTAACAACGATGTGCCTAAGTCTAGCGGCCATGGCTACGACAGGCGCTATGCCAGCCTATTAGACTCGCAAATATCGCTGGGACACCCTAAGCATAGCACATCAAAAGATTAAACCAAATCATGCACCATCAAATTGTGTTAGCGAGAAAATTATGCGAAACTAAAATATTGATCCACAAATATTATCTGGCTCTTCTAAGCATAACCCATCAATCAAAAGCATGGAATATCAAATAATGAGACAAAAATATTTATGAACCTAACAATTAGACGCAAAGGTTATATGAAACCGGTGAAGCAACAACGAATATTTCAATTAAATCAATAAACAATATCAAGAATTAATCTAATCAAATCAAATCATAATAGTCTTTTGCTCGATTTTATTCAATTCAAAATAGCCTAAATCTCCATGTGGTTTCCACATAAAACCCTAGTTACAAAAACATCTAGCCAGAAATGGCTTTCTCAAAAGCCACAAATGTATCAAATAGAATGACTGACTAATCAAGATGAAAAGAGAAATGGAAAAGAAAACTTCAAACCCTGGCCGCAGCTTTCAGTCGCCTCCTCTTTCCTCTTTGTCTCTGCGTACGGCTCTCAGCCGCGATCCCCCCTTCTGTTCTTGTCGATTGAAAAATATAAGGGTTGCAAAGACTTCCAACTTGGACCGAGCAACACTGCCAAAGCCCAGTTCATAACTAGCACCCACTACTAAGTCCAACTGTTTCCCAAAGTGGCCACAACTCCAATTCCATTCGTTGTACAGTCCATCTCTAAAATATTATTTTAACGGCAAAACCAACTCCAGCCATTATCACGGTCGATGACTTGAATCCAACATCTCCAGCTCAGTCACATCCAAGCTTACCATGCAAACACCGTTGGCACCAGCAGGTCACGGCCGATCACTACCGCCAACAGTTTCTCTTCAATCTAGCTACATGACCAACTCTTTGCTTCTCAGAACTCCGACCATAACTCGAACAATCATTGTATTTAATCTCCACCAGCAAACCCCAGTTCGACCATTGTTGTTGTATCCGGTGTAAAGACGACCACCATTTTGAGAACTGCAGCCATCTTCCACTCGATAACAACCCCCCATATGGAGCCAGTTAAGCCAACACATGCATCTCTTCTAACTTCTCAGCTCCGTATATAGCACCAAAACTCCACTCTCGTTACTGATGTGTCAATCTCCGTCACCTGGTTACTTCCTTGTCCACAGCCAACACAAAGAACCATTATTCATCTCAGCTACAACTGACATACAGGCCATCGTCACCTTCCAATCCCTACATATACGCCTTTGTGTGAACCAGCTCGACCAACTTCTATTCAAACCCGGTTGACGACAGCAGCAGAAACGATCTAGCTGGTTTTCCGGCGTAAACTATCTTCTCCTCGTTGCTGTTGGCAGAGTACTATGAATCGACGGCAGTAGCACCATGTACCACCATCTCTTCTTCCCTTGATCGATTCCCGTAGCTCCATTCCCGTTCATCTCACGCCCAAGATCGATCACTGTAAACCCTAGCTCTCTTCATTACTTCCTTGAACGACAGAACCAGTCGAGCTAAAAATGAACTCCGTCTATGTAGCCATCATCACTATCGATTGTAATTCACTGGCCATCTAACTTCTCAGCAATACTCCTGCACTCCAGCAAATATATCTTCTCCGTTCACTGCTATTTCCTAGCCCAATTCCATGGCAGTCGATCAACCAGTTCACTTCCTAATATCAATGGAAGCAACTCCTCTTCATTCCCTGTTAAGCTTTCAGTTGAGATGCTCGCCAAAACCACCACCGTTTACCAGCTTTCTAAACGTGCAAACACCTTCCTTTGTTCTTCATCCCAAGATTTCTGCTCAAGGACTTCAGCTATCTTTCTTCGTCACCATGGGTTGTTACTGGCAGCAACGATTTTCTTCCGTAATCCATCTCTAAAGCATCCATCCAGAACTACTTATCTATCGAATAAAGGTAACGGCTTGGGTTTCTCCATAAGAACTTCATCTGCATGTTAAGAAAATGAGAATTTCTTTTTGTTTTTTATTTTACACGCATAAGGATGCCTTTGGTATGCATGCAGAAATGTGTAGAGGAAATGGTGCCATGTCATCATCCTTTAAGCCATAGGGGGCCATGTGCTTGAATGCTCAATAACAATTTTGTTCAGCTGCACCATCCTCTGCCCGGGTAAAGCAGCATCAGTGCCTTTCATCGCAAATGGCACTATAATTCCCAATTTAGCTAGTTATTTGTCCGGTAATCGGGTTCACCTGTACTTTCTACAAAAGCACTAAAACAGTGTTATTAGTCAAAATGTCGAGTCCTAGCTTATATAAATATGGGTATAATATGTAGCACATACGTGCTTATCACAGCCACGCCACCATGCCACAGTCATGCCACACGTGCTAAATAGAGTTGCGATGCGCTAAACCCTAATTTAGCTAAAAGTTGCCATGCGAACTAGGTCCAGTGACTCTCCTAATACCTCAAGATTAACTTAGCAACATGGCCAATGTTTCCAGAGCCATATTTGGGTCCAACACCAATATGCCAAAACAGCTGCCACGGCTACGCCACTGGCATGCTGCTATGCCATGGCTACGCCAGACGTCACTATGCCAATGGCGTCACTTTGCTATATAACAAGATGTGGTCATAATCAATGTCCATCCTTCCTCATGAGATGCAATCTCAGCCATCCAAGTTCGCCACTGAACTGATAGACTTGTGGCAAGCTTCAGGCGACCAACTGCCTAAATCTAGTGGCCATGGCTACGCCAGGCGCCACTTACACCACCGTGCCACTGGCGTACACCAAAACGCCACTGCGCCATTATCAGGCGCCAACACAAGGTAGCCATAATCAACGGCTACCCTTCCTCATGGGATGCGATCTCAGCCATCGAAGTTCGCCACCGAACTAACAGACTTGTGGCAAGTTTTAGGCGACCGGCCAAGACGAGTCTAATAGCATCACATGCTATTTTCCTACGGCAAGCCTCTTGATTTTAACTTTCCACACGTAGCAAAATGCTACATGTTTTCCACGAAAACACTCGAGACATCAAATATGTCACAAACTGGGGAATACTCATCAGGGTATTGGTCTGGCGGTTTACAGCGTGCGGCGTGCAATACGCCCGTTATAGGAAAGTGTCATGAAGTAGGACAATTAATGGCGGAAAGAAGTAATGGGTGTAAACGGATCCCCTTCCTTCATCATGAAAGCATGGGTTTTTGACGGTTATACGTTACTCCATTCTTCCACCACTCAATCGTTTCCACTTCCTACGAGACCAGGGTACGTTTTAATATGACTTGTATAAATAGGCTTCACCTATGTCCACCAAAAAAACAAGTTTTGGTCGGCAACAACATAGTATCTAGAAATCACCAGGAACTGATAGCTTTTCACTCTGCATGCCAGTTCCACTTTCTAATACAAGTCATAAAACAAGCCACATCTTCAGAATCAGATTTTCATGGCTACAGATATATTTTAATTAATGCTAGGATACCTTGGGATCTAAGCAAATACTTTCCCAATCAGATGAAATTCGTAGTCAGGAATTCATTAAGCGTGCGAAAAGGTTGTTTTGAAATTACCCACAAGAATATGCACTACAATTCGGACAGTATGGAACCGTGCATAATGGTAGTCCATAGAGGCCAAGTAAGGTCGTGAACTTAGAAAAAAATAACGGTGTTCGAGAACACTTAAGACTAAACGTTAATCCACAAGCTAATAAGGTTTTTAATTTGTCGTTGTAGTAGTAAAAGGGTTGTCGTTCACTCGGACGTTGTTGAGATTAAATTTAAAGGTTCAATGAAAATAATAAAAGAGAGAGTTACTGGGTCTTGGATTCCACCGAATTTATATCAATAGGTTCAATTATTTATTATTCAATAATTATAGCTCAATAAATAAAACAACAAGGACTCTTATTTTTGCCAAGGTAGATTCTCCAAACATTAGTTATAAATCGTAAGCATGGGACATCAAACATCTAAGCAAGCATGACCCATCTAATAAAATGATAACTAATTTTTTCAAATCATAATTCTATTTTAATTAGTGCAAAAGTCATATAAAGAATTAATTAAAATTACCCACGTATGAAACTCGGATTCCTCCGTCGACCCGAGTGTAGGGGTTTAGCTACTCATGCTGTAGACACTCTCAAAATATTTTTTATTAGCTCAAATGGTGTTTACAATGAAGAAAAGGAGAAAAATAACATAAATCGGAAATTTGCAACGGCTAATGAGCGTTACAAACTCACCATTCAGTTTGCAAAACAGCTGTTACAGAAAACTGCAAATGAGACTGTCGTAGAAAAACTGTCGCTAAGATGTGAACATGCGACCGTTCATAAAACGATGCACTGGAAGGGTCGTCTGTTCTTCGTCTTCTACTTCTCTGCAGCAGCAGAGAAGTTTCTGCAACTTCTCCTCTTAAGCTTTGTAGCCTCTCCCAACTCTCGATATCCTTCTCTTCGACCCCAAAAACTCTTTTATACCCAACAGGCTAGGAAAATCACACAGCAGTCAATCCAAAATCTTCTCATTAACTCCCGGGAATAATTCCTCTTATTTCTCTCATATACGCATCTGCAGCTATTAAGTCTCCTTGTTTCTATCCTTCAAGTATTATTCTCTTAATCAGAATACTCCAACACGTTCTAGTTTAGTCCCCGAAGAAGTCAAACGCGAAGCAGACACACGCCATCTACCAGAAATATCACGGAGAAGAGCCGTGAATATCTTCTTTCCTTGTTTATCAAATCGTGAAATCTTCTTCATTACGTGTCCTGAATCTTCAAATCTCCCCAATCAAAGCAGAATCTGATGGATAATATCTTCTTCGTATCTTCCAAAATAACACCAGAGAGTCTCCTTATATCTTCAAATTTCGTTTTTGTAAAATCCACGTAAACAAATGTTTATGGGTGAAAACTACTCCCGAGAATTTGGTAATTTGGGGTGTGGATGAGGAATGAATTTAAACCTTAAACAAATGTATCACATGGTGAGTGCTTGTAGATTCGAGAGATCAATCCAGGCAAGTCCGGCCTAAACCAAGAAATGGCCGTTCCCGGACTTGTTTCGGTCACAAAGTGAAGGAGATGGGGTTGATCTTAGGGAGGGAAGCGAAGAAGGTGTTGAGATTGTGAAGGTGTTGTCTTGCTTATGACTTGTAATGGTAAAGGTGAGCAGGCTTGTGATTGATGCAAGCAAGCTCGGGTGTTTGAATACGTTTTGTATTAACACTTGGTTTTCTCGTCTCGTCTGGACTTGTGTTGTTGTTTGAAATAGGGCGGAGAACCTATTTATACAAGTCATTGAGACTTATTCACCTCTCTCGTGGGAAGTGGAGGAAGTGGAGTGATGGAGTAGTGGAGTTGTGCGTTGGTGATACACGACCAGCCTTGCCCACTTCTCCTGTTCATCTCTAACCGTCCATGACTTCCTAACACGTTCTGTGATGGCGCGTTGCACGCCGCACGCCGTAAACCGCCGCACCAATACCCCGATGTATCCCCCGCCAGTGACATGATTGATGTCTGGAATGTGTGGATCGTGGATCCACGAAAGATAGCATGTAATGTCAATTGAATAACCGTGTTATTCGGGGAAGTCGATACTTGTGAAGTATCGTGTGTATTTTATGCAGTGCATGTATTATGGTGTGGTAAAGTGATGGGTAATGACGCCTCACCGACCAAATAACTCCCGACTGTGGTTGTATAACCAAGTCGGGTGAAGTTGAACGGATGAGATGATCTTTGAGACACTCATCTCATGACCGTTAATGGATATTAGGGTTTTTGAAGAGGTGCGCAAGCATCACTTTTAGCTTGGTCGAAACCAAGCATGGAAAGGATTTGGAGGGCCGACCGGCATGTGTGTAGACGGCATGCCGGTGTACACGCCTACACCTCACCGTCCCATGAAGGCGCGATCTAGGCCACTCAATTTAACCGGTAAAGTTGAGTGGTTGAGATCGGTTTGCGGCAGAAATTGATGCCGCAAAAGGGTTGGAAACCGCGTGACATCCCTAGTTCGGCACGCGTTTCAAGACGACACATCTTGGTCGGTCTTGGTCGATCATACCAACGTGTAGGTGGTAGGCTGGTGTTCACACCTATACCGACTATCCCATGAAAACGTGATCTAAGCCACTCAAATCATCCTAAGGAAGTTGAGCGGTCGAGATCGGTTAAGTGGTTTGGGAGGCGCGGCCATGCTAGTTTGGACGCACGTTTTGGATTGACCAGGCATGATATGCCTTGGCCGAACACATGAGGAGGTAGATGGGCCCACGGTGGTCATGCTGGTATGAACGGCCCTTGTTTAATCTAATCTGTGACCCTCCATTCGTGCCGGAGAAGATGGACGCGCGTGATGACTTGAAACCCTAATTTTGGATTTCAAGCCGTGCGTCATCTCTTGTTTGGGTGATGATTTTGTCACGGCCAAACATTGTTGGTCTTGACCGATTGGTCAAGTGTGTAGGCGGGCCCACGGTGATCGTGTCGACATGCTCGGGCCCTTTGAGTCTACATCTACACCCTCCATCTATTCCTACGAAGATGGATGGTTGAGACTGCTTTGCGACACATGTAATATGCCGCAAACCCTAATTTAGGGTTTTCCGTCCATAATGCTTGGTATGAACGGTTTCTTGGCAAAGAAGGCCAATGACCGACCATGCGGGGTCGGTCGTGGGTATTCCATACCCGCTTGGGGGTGATGGAATTGATCCTGGGGTCATCCAATCATGCTTATGGAGTTGGATGACCGCAATCGGGATCATATCCGGACCGATACGGCCAGTCCGGATGCTCAATCGGGCTAGTATAACACACCGAGAGGGGCTCAATCGGCTAGTATAACACACCGAGAGGGGCTCGGGCTAGTATAACACACCGAGAGTCGGCCATACGGGTATTTCGTACATGGTTTCATTATAGTGCTTGGAGGTTCGTGTTACTCAGTAAGAGTAACACTCGACCATCATGCCACACCGATAATGAGTACCGGAAATACAAGGCCGATATGAAATTCACAGAAGGGATTGTTGCCACATGCTCCAACCTCGGAGGAATTTCATGTATTCACGTAATGGGATTGTTGCTACATGCTCCATTCTTGGTGAATTAAGTGAGGGAGTATCCAACACTTATAAATGGCTTTATCTTTTACAAGATGTCGCCGCATGATTTTCCCCTGTTTTTTTACAAATTTAACCTTAAACGAAAATCCACCATCAACATTAAGTCCCCGCCTAGCACATAATGGTTACACTATTGTGTGGTAGGCATGAGATGGTGACATATACAAACGTAAGAAGACAAGATAAAGAAAGTCTACACCGGAAGGGTTCCGCCGTGGGTAATCCTCCATACCCGTGTGATTACAGCCTTGACAGACCGCTTCCTCCCTTAGGTGCTTGAGCTAGGGGTAGGATTCTTCTTCACTGAACTCCAGGTGGGGTGCTTTACACACCGCCGGTTGAATCGCTAGAATCCGGATGACCTTTTGATTCTCGATTAGGGTTCACAAGAAAGCCCGACTCGGTCGGTGTTGAATCCTCATTCATCGGGCGCCGCAATCGTTTTAGGGTTTCCTCGATATATGCAGTGTAGAGAATTTTGAACCATTTTTACGTTTTTGCAGTAGAGCTTCCTTGCTAAAACTTTTTTTACCCATCATGTCTAACAACAAGGGATCGTCTTCTTCATACCATCCAGGATCTTCCGTTAAACGTGCACGACCAAGCGTCCGAGCTTCATGATCGATCCCCCTGTTCGTGTTCTCCGAGTCAAGAAGATCATACCGGTTTGTCTTTTCTTCCTTTTCTGAACCATTGTTTGTTCTTCATAACGGTCAGGTAAATAATCCCTTCATTCTTGCAGAGATATCCTACCGGAACATGTGTGACGATTATTGATGACGATGACTTAACCACTCCTCTTCCTTCAAACTCAAACACGCTTACTCCTGTGAACCTCGAAGACGCTGACCTGGGTATCTCATCTTATGAATATCCAAATGCAGGTCTTTCATTCGATGTTCGCATGAAATGCTTATCCTCCAACTACCAAGATGTCGGTGGATTCCTGGTGCGGAAGGAGTTTGTGCCTTTGTACACCAGGTTGTGGAGGAAGTACAGCCATATCGCAACCAGGAACGTGGTCCGACACTGCCTTCCGCTTTGGTTACCACGGTAAACTGCCTTCTTCCCATGATTGCTGAGATGGAGAGTATTTCTATCCGCAACGTTGTCGAATCAAGTCTTGAAAAGTGGGAGAATATGGTATCTACCTGTGAATCCATGGAGTTTAACGTGGGGTGGTTGCGGCAGCGTCTTGATATCATCAAGGTTGATCGAGCTGGTATCCTTGTAAATGTTGTTCCTGCTGCGAAGGCTATTTTGGAAGAGGAGAAGGCTCGGCCGCAGAATCGGAGAAGGTAGAGCAGGTTGTGCAGGTGACTTGAAGAAAAGAACAAAAGATATCACGCTAGACCGGAGATGATGCTCTCAAGGAACTATAATCTTCTAGACGGCCTCTTCTAAACTTCATTCCTTTATTGTTAATGACGTTCATGTCAAAAGTTTTTAAACGTCTTTGCGGAATAAACTCGCATTGTTTTTTGATTGGTGAAACAGGTTTTTTCATTGACACATCTCTCAATATAATTGATGATTCAAACATGTAATGAAAATAAATGCATGTATTGTTGACACAATAGATAGGTGGTCGTGCATGATATGCCTTGAGCCACTTTCCATTGATAATCGCTTCCATCTCGCCTCCGTCTACCTTAATGATCTTGTAGTAGCCGGTATTGTAAGCCTTGGTGACTGCGTAGGGACCTTCCCATTTTGGTGAGAATTTTGGTGCGTACATGTCTTGTTGGATGTGTTTGGCCGTTTTCAAAACCAAATCTCCCACTTTGAAAACGCGTGGTTTCACAATTTTGTTGTATGCCCCCGAAATTCGATTCCCGTACACCCGAGCGCGTTCTTCTCGCTTTATTCCTTCTAAAATCCGCAGTGTCTAACTCGCTATTCTAGAGTCGTGACTTCACCTCGTTCCAATGGATCCCTGTTGCCGCCGCAACTCGGGCCGATGGGGTTCGATCTCTCGCCGGGAGAATTGCATCCCGCTCCGTAGACAAGTGAGTACGGCGAAACCCCAATGGAGCTTCCGGGTGACGTACGGTACGCCCATAGTGCCATTGGCAACCGATCATGCCATTCTCTAGGATTGTCGTGGTACCGTTCGACCGATGATCCGGATCAATGTCTTGTTGGTACTCTCAGCTTGCCCGTTCCCTTGAGGATAGTAGACGGTGGAGAAGACCCGTTTAATGCCATACTCCTCAAGTAATTCTCGTACTGCTTGTTGGCGAAGGAGTGCCATTATCAGTGATGATATGCTTGGGCACGCCAAAACGACAAATGATGTATTCTTTAATGAAAGCCGCAATTGTTGCTCCTGTGGTTCCTCGTAGGGGAATGGCCTCTACCCATTTGGTGAAGTATTCCATCGCAGTTATGATGTACTCGTGCTGCTTCGATGACGGTGGATTGATTTTCCCGATAATGTCCAGTCCCCAGCTGTAAAACGGCCATGGGCTGCTTATAGAGTGCAGAGGGGTAGAAGGTGCATGAACAAGGTTCCCATGGATTTGGCATTTGTGACAGCTTTGAACAAAAACGGCTGCATCGTCCTCCATGGTCGGCCAATAGTATTTCTCGTGTATTTGGAGAAACAATTTCCTCTTCCCTTGATGTTCTCCTTCGTGTGTCTCTGCTTTCAAAGATGATCGGGATTTCTTCTCCATCCAGTGCATCGTAGCGTATAACCCCGAAGCTCTTGCGATACAGATCCCTTCATGGAATATGAACCGCTTGGCTCTTTGCCTCATCTTAATGGCGTCCTTTTGACCTAAGCAGTGAATTATCCCATCACGGAGATAGCTAATGTAGGGTTCTCTCCAAATTCCTCCCATGGCGGTTCACATTAAAAATCTCCAATTGGTGTGGTGGTGCCTCGGCAATTTGAGCAGACTTCAAGTAGTCTGGATTGAGCCTCCATCTCTCGGCCGCAATAACCCAGCGTTGAAGTCACCTAAAAGCGTTACCACTGTGATTGTCCACAAATTTCATTGTGAATACGATCCAAACAGTAGTTGTGCTTCGTCACCTCCCGCACATCTTGACAGGGAGCCATCTGATTCCGATAATACAAAGATACCATGAAGCATGAAGAAGTTTTGCAGGGTTTTGAGACCGACCTTTCTTGGGAGAGTGAGTCGTTGAGCTCTCGAATGATCGGAGTTCGCCAATCGTCTGTCTTGGTGTCTTTGTATTACGGTAGCCACGTCGATTCTATGGTTCTCCTCTTCACCGTCGTGGTTTCTTCCGCCCCTTCAAACTTCGCTTTGAAGCCAATGTTGCTAGGCAATCGGCGTGTTTGTTGTTGTTCATGACCAACATGGGTTATGGTTGCATCGGAAAGTAGTTTAGTAACCTCTCGTGCTTCCGATCGGACGGGCTAGTGTTTCTTCTTTCAATGCATATACTCCATTCATTTGATTCACCAAAGAACTTGGAGTCACCTCTTATCTCCGCACGTGTGACTCCCGCTTGTTTAGCTATTGAAAGCCCTATGAGGAAAGCTTCATATTCTCATGAGTTGTTGGTGCATTCGAAGTCTAACTTGAAGGAATGTGAAAATACTTCTCCGGTTGGAGAGACTAACACCACGCCCGCTCCTCCAAAGATATCGCTAGGGGTAGCGGAGCCACAAAATACAAGAGCCACACTTCTTCTTCCGTAATAGAGACGTCCTGAAATTCTCCAGGAGTTCTTCATGTAGTCCCGTAGTGCCTTCTCCAGAAATGCCGCCAAGAAGTCTGCAAATGATTGGCCCTTGATAGCTCTAGGCGATGCACACGTTATGTCTAGTTCTCGACATTTGGAGAAGCCATTTGCCTGTCCTCCCGGTCAGACCGGCTTTGAAAGTAAAACTTTGCAGATCGATTTAGACACGAGTATCACCCTATTAGATAGCAGGTAATGCCTAAACTTCGAATGGAATGGATTAAGGCTAAACACGCTTTTTCCGCTCACCGGGTATCCGAGTTCGCGTCTCTCAATATTCGGTGAAATAGTATATGGGACGTTCGATTCCCTCATCGTCTTCCCGAGCGAGTAAAGCCCCTACGCGGTGTCACCGAAGGCGGTGTAGAGGACCAATGGCTTCCTTTGTACAGAGACTTCATGACGGTTGGAGATGATAGTATTCGTTGAATTTTCCGAAAAGCTTCCTGTTGGGTTGCGGTCCAAACAAAGTCGGCTCCTTTCTTCAAAGAAGGTGGTGAATGAGGCGGTAAGTTGGGGCTAGACCAGGTATAAAACGTCGAATGTAGTTCACCTTGCCCATGAAACTCGGAGTTCTTTCACGGTTCGGGAGGCGGCATTGTGAGGATAGCCCGAGTTTTGGACGGGTCTACCTTTATTCCTTCTACGGTCACCTGGAATCCCAGAAATTTACCTGAAGAGACACCGAAAGCACATTTCAAAGGATTCATCTTCAACTTGTATTCTCGACACCTCTCAAATACTTGCCTCAAGACATTTGTGTGGTCTGCTCGAGCTTTTGATTTGACCACAATATCATCCACATAGTCTTCTACTTGTTTATGCATCATGTCGTGGAAGATTGCCGTCATAGCACGTTGATACGTTGCGCCGACATTCTTTAAACCGAATGGCATAACGGCATAATAAAAATTGCCAAGAGGGGTTCTAAAGCCGTCTTACTCGCATCGTGCTCATACATCCTTATCTCGATTGTATCCGCTATAACCATCCATGAAGGAGAACATGCCGTGTCCGGCTGGTGGCGTCTACTAACATGTCGATGTTAGGTAGAGGAAAGTCGTCCTTGGGGCAGCACTTGTTCAAGTCTCTGAAATCTACGCAGCACCGGATCTGCCCGTTTTTCTTCTTTACTGGGACCACATTGGCAACCAGGTTGGATGATGAATAGGCCTGATGAAGCCAGCAGCTAGCAACTTCTGAATTTCGTTCTTGATTTGATCCTCTACTTCATGTCTGAATTGCCTCGGAGATTGCTTGATTGGCTTGGATCCAGGTATGACATGTAAGTGATGGGTGACCAATTTTCATCCAGACTGCATTTCCTCGTATGTCCTAAACACATCTTGGTACTCCTTGAGTAGTTGAACAAGACTCGTACGTTCGTCTCGTGGATAGAGTCGAACCGATAGAGACCGGCCCAGGAGATTCTTCATTCCCGATGTTACCAGCCTCGAGCTCGTCGCTTGTGGAATTGGTCCCATCTTGTAGTTGCTGCGGGCGTCCCGTACCTCATCTTGCGTTTCATCATTCTTGCAAAGATTCAATTGGGCGGAGAGGCTGGGTTCCGGCCTCTCCTCGCTAATTGCTAACAGCTGGCGCCGGATATTGTTCTCCCCTTCGATCACGTTTCACCTCGAAAGTGCATCCCCTTTGGTGTGAGCATGAGTTGGAGTCTCACCGGATAGAGATGGACGCCTCGTTACGTAACGTGTCTTGTAGTGTTTGGCCTCCAAGTGGTGTAAGTCGGTCTCCTTCCTTGATTGACGCCCACGTGGGTAGTGGGGTGCACAGGACTTTGTCCGACCCTCCCCGTGTGGTATCTTTTGCTCGAACAGCCTCCACTCCGCATATTGGTGCATACGGAGACAATGATGCAGAATGCGGATGACTTTCTCGTCTAGCATGGTCTTCAGCACCGGTGATACGTCGAGGAATGACCTTGTTGTCATGAAGCCATGGTCTCCCCTAATATCATATGGTAGTCCGGCTCCCTTTCTATGACTTCAAACCTTGCTTTTGATCGGACAGTCCTACCGATAAATTGATTGACATACCCGTATGTGCCGGTCTCGGTTTCCTTCAAGTCCGTCATCGTGGTAGGCCGCCGTACAATCTTGCATGGGTTAACCTTGGCTGTCCCGAGAGTCTTGAGAGTGATTACGTTCGAAGATGCTCCCGTGTCGACGAGGGCTCTCCCCGAACTCGAACCCTTGATGTGCGAGGTAACATGTAGGGGCCTTGTGACCTTCTTCGCCATCATGTCGTCTTCGTAAATGTAACATTGTTTACGATGCTTCCTAAGCCAGCTTAGAATTTCTGACGAGAAGGAGCCGGATGTACATCCAAAGCTATTTTATTAATTGCGTGAACGTCTCTCGCCCGTTGATTCCCGGGAGAGGTGCAGAGTTCGCACAAACTTTCCACTAGAGATGTCGCTTCTCGGTCCATCGGTCTATGGTTCACGTGAAAACCGTTGACCCGAGGGGAATCACTCCCGGTGTAAAGGTCTCTCGTACACTCATTTCGACGTCATCTTGATGAGGAGATCAAGTATGTCGTTTACCGCTTCTTTGATTAGCTCCATGTTCCTCGTGTGAATCTCCCGTACCCGAGCTAACTCGATTATCGTTGGGATTCTTCCCGTTGCGCCAGCAGATACACCGTTGGGAAGGGGGGTATCTTCATTGGAGGAACTTCGACCGGGATTTGAATTTGTTGGGGAAGTCCTAAGACCAACCATCTCGGAACTTAGCCAAACAGAATTGGGTATTGAAGAAATTGATTTTACAACCGAGAGATTAATCTCCCACTGTGGTCGCCAATTGTTTATGGGTGAAAACTACACCTGTAGAATTTGGTAATTTGGGGTGTGGATGAGGAATGAATTTAAACCTTAAACAAATGCACTGCGCGGTGAGTGCTTGTAGATTCGAGAGATCAATGTCAGTGCAAGTCCGGCCTAAACCAAGAAATGGCCGTTCCCGCATTTGTTTCGGTCACAAAGTGAAGGAGATGGGGTTGATCTTAGGGAGGGAAGCGAAGAAGGTGTTGAGATTGTGAAGGTGTTGTCTTGCTTATGACTTGTAACGAAAGGTGAGCAGGCTTGTGATTGATGCAAGCAAGCTCGGGGTGTTTGAATACGTTTTTGTATTAACACTTGGTTTTCTGCTCATTCTCGTCTTGGACTTGTGTTGTTGTTTAAAATAGGGCGAGAACCTATTTATACAAGTCATTGAGACTTATTCACCTCTCTCGTGGGAAGTGGAGGAAGTGGAGTGATGGAGTAGTAGAGTTGTGCGTTGGTGATACACGACCAGCCTTGCCCACTTCTCCTGTTCATCTCTAACCGTCCATGACTTCCTAACACGTTCTGTGATGGCGCGTTGCACGCACGCCGCACGCCGTAAACCGTCGACCAATACCCCGTATGTATCCCCCCAGTTTGTGACATGATTGATGTCTCGGAATGTGTGGATCGTGGATCCACGAAAGATAGCATGTAATCGCTGAATTGAATAACCGTGTTATTCGGGAAGTCGATACTTGTGAAGTATCGTGTGTATTTTATGCAGTATCGCATTATGGTGTGGTAAAGTGATGGGTAATGACGCCTCACCGACCAAATAACTCCCGACCAGGGTTGTATAACCAAGTCAGGTGAAGTTGAACGGATGAGATGATCTTTGAGACACTCATCTGCGACCGTTAATGGATATTAGGTTTTTGAAGAGGTGCGCAAGCATCACTCTTTAGCTTGGTCGAAACCAAGCATGGAAAGGGATTTGGAGAGGGCCGACCGGGCATGTGTGTAGACGGCATGCCGGTGTACACGCCTACACCTCACCGTCCCATGAAGGCGCGATTCAGGCCACTCAATTTAACCTAAAGTTGAGTGGTTGAGATCGGTTTGCGGCAGGAAATTGATGCCGCAAAAGGGTTGGAAACCGATGTGACATCCCTAGTTCGGGACGCGTTTCAAGACGACACATCTTGGTCGGTCTTGGTCGATCATACCAGCGTGTAGGTGGTAGGCCGGTGTTCACACCTATACCCGATTATCCCATGAAAACGTGATCTAAGCCACTCAAATCATCCTGAAGTTGAGCGGTCGAGATCGCCTTCGTGGTTTGGGAGGCGCGGCCATGCTAGTTTGGACGCACGTTTTGGATTGACCAGTGCATGATATGCCTTGGCCGAACACATGAGGAGGTAGATGGGCCCACGGTGGTCATGTCGGTATGAACGGCCCTTGTTTAATCTAATCAGGACCCTCCATTCGTGCCGGAGAAGATGGACGCGCGTGATGACTTGAAACCCTAATTTTGGATTTCAAGCCGTGCATCATCTCTTGTTTGGGTGATGATTTTGTCACGGCCAAACATTGTTGGTCTTGACCGATTGGTCAAGTGTGTAGGCGGGCCCACGGTGATCGTGTCGACATGCTCGGGCCCTTTGAGTCTACATCTACACCCTCCATCTATTCCTACGAAGATGGATGGTTGAGACTGCTTTGCGACACATGTAATATGCCGCAAACCCTAATTTAGGGTTTTCCGTCCATAATGCTTGGTATGAATGGTTTCTTGGCAGGCTAGGCCAATGAACGACCATGCGGGTCGGCCGTGGGTATTCCATACCGCTTGGGGGTGATGGAATTGATCCGGGGTCATCCAATCATGCTTATGGAGTTGGATGATCGCAATCGATCATATCCTGACCGATACTGGCCAGTCCGGATGCTCAATCGGGCTAATATAACACACCGAGAGGGGCTCAATCGGGCTAGTATAACACACCGAGAGGGGCTCGGGCTAGTATAACACACCGATAGTCGCCCGTACGGGTATTTCGTACATGGTTTCATTATAGTGCTTGGAGGTTCGTGTTACTCAGTAAGAGTAACACTCGGCCGTCATGCCACACCGATAATGAGTACCGTAAATACAAGGTGATATGAAATTCACAGAAGGGATTGTTGCCACATGCTCCAACCTCGGAGGAATTTCATGTATTCACGTAATGGGATTGTTGCTACATGCTCCATTCTTGGTGAATTAAGTGAGGGAGTATCCAACACTTATAAATGGCTTTATCTTTTACAAGATGTCAGCGCATGATTTTCCTGGTTTTTTTACAAATTTAACCTTAAACGAAAATCCACCATCAACAACAGCCCATTGTTTCCCATATTAACGCACCCATCAATCCTGTTTAAGTGTCAAAGGATATTTCCAAGCAAATCTCCGAGAATCTTCACGAGAAAATCTCTCAAATCACTGCCAGAATATCGAGTATCTATCGAGCCTTTAACACTTTCACTATTTTCCCTGTTTCACCTTATACTAAAAATCCAGCCCAATATGATCGAATAAAACACCCATACACGCCCTGTTTAGTCCATGCAAGCCTAACCCAAGAGAATTCAGTGATTGAATCTCTCCATAATCGTTTCAAAATCATACCCTAAAATATGTTCAGCTGTAAAAATAATTCCCGCCAGAACTTGAATTTGAATTCTTGAAGAACCTCCCTATATCTTCAGATGGGGTGCCATTAGTACTGTCCTGAAAATGGGATGCCCCTTAGTAATTGATGTGCCCCTTATCCGATATGAGATTTCGTCCGAGTGCAAATAATATTTTTTCGAGCCAATTCTCCGCAAGAGCTTATTCTTTCAAAAACACCTGCAAACAAGTTTATTAGTAATAAAACGAGTCTTAGCTAATGTAGTTATGGGTACAAATGCGTCGCACTTTCGTGCTCATCAAATTCCCCCACACTTACATTTTGCTAGTCCTCGAGCAAAACAGAAAATTGACCCGCTATACAGCTGGTCATAACATGCAAGGAAAAACAAAAGACCCGTTACATAGCTGGTCATAACCCTAAAAAACATAACATTTTTTTTAAGACCCGCTACACAACTGGTCATAATAAGGAAATACACGAAAATAGACCCGCCACACAGCTGGTCATAAGCCTAACAACTATAATAATAATAATAATAATTTTTTTTTTTTTTAGACCCGCTACACAGCTGGTCATAATATTTATATTTTTATTATCTTTTTAGACCCGCTCAAGAGCTGGTCACAATACGCAAGGAAATTCTGAAAAGAATAAAAAGAAAAGTTAATACCCACTCCCCCACACTTAAATATTACATTGTCCTCAATGTAATTGAGTCATCCAACGTAAAAATTAAGATGAGAAATTCAAAAATAAAAAATAAAATAGAATAAACAAAAGAAAATAAAAAAAAATTATACCTACTGGAATGTACAAAAACGGATCCCCATACACTAATAACCTGAAAACTTGGGGATCGACCCAAAATACAATATTTACAAACGACAGCTTCACAATTATTTTATGAAAAAATGGGGACACCGAAACCGTCGTAAAATAAAATTTACCCCTAAACCAAGTTTTTACCGCACATGGAAGTGCGTAAAGAACAAAATATGGGGATTCTATTGAGATCGGGAAATTTTCAACCGGCTCATGCACGAAAGATTAGAAATAGGCAAATTCTCTGGGTACTTAGATGCAAAGTAATCCAACAACACTTTAGAAGCACACAATTCTAACCCTAAATTAGGCAACTTTTGGAAGTCTAGGGGTCTAAAAACAACCTCTAAGTCGGGTGAATGATCTTGTGAGGTAGATTCATCTATGGAATTAAGCGAATCATCCACACAATCATCCACGTGGTCATCTATATGTTCTGCTTTGGAACAGAGAGTCACTACCGTATTCATCATCATCAAGAAATAATCTTTGACATTCAAGAACTCTCAATCTTTGTTCCAGTGCTAGGCGGTGTGTGTTTGTAATACTTCTCATATATAGTTTGATGTGATTCTTCACTTACCTCATGGGAGCAGAACTCCATACCATTGCCTACGCATATATTCAGCAAGCGTCATCTCGGATGAGGTTTCATAATTTGACTTTCTACGCTTATATTCTCACAACATAAGTCGTAGGTGACGTCTCCTCATAAGAAGTCATCATCCTCAAAATGTCCCTGAAAAGAAATACAAAAAGAAACGCATAAAAAGGAAAAAAAATAAAAAAAAAATGAGAAGAAAATACTGTACAAAATAAAAATAAACCTAAAAATTAATCTAAAAACAAATCCGCGTCGGCGGCGCCAAAAATGATATGATTTTTAATTTGTTGTTGTACTAAGGATTCGAACTCTAAGACTTGTTGAGATTAAATTTAAAGGTTCAATGAAAATAATAAAAGAGAGAGTTACTGGGTCTTGGATTCCACCGAATTTATATCAATAAGTTCACTTATTTATTATTCAACAATTATAGCTCAATAAATAAAACAACAAGGACTCTTATTTTTGCCAAGGTAGATTCTCCAAACATTAGTTATAAATCGTAAGCATGGGACATCAAACATCTAAGCAAGCATGACCCATCTAATAAAATGATAACTAATTTTTTCAAATCATAATTCTATTTTAATTAGTGCAAAAGTCATATAAAGAATTAATTAAAATTACCCATGTATGAAACTCGGATTCCTCCGTCGACCCAGTGTAGGGGTTTAGCTACTCATGATGTAGACACTCTCAAAATATTTTTTATTAGCTCAAATGGTGTTTACAATGAAGAAAAGGAGAAAAATAACATAAATCGGAAATTTGCAACGGCTAATGAGCGTTACAAACTCACCGTTCAGTTTGCAAAACAGCTGTTACAGAAAACTACAAATGGAAACTGTTGTAGAAAAACGGTCGCTAAGATGTGAACATGCGACCGTTCATAAACGACAGACCAGAAGGGTCGTCTGTGTTCTTCGTCTTCTACTTCTCTGCTGCTTCTGCAACTTCTCCTCTTAAGCTCTGTAGCCTCTCCCAACTCTCGATATCCTTCTCTTCGACCCCAAAAACTCTTTTATACCCAACAGGCTAGGAAAATCACACATCAGTCAATCCCAAATCTTCTCATTAACTCTGGGAATAATTCCTCTTATTTCTCTCATATACGCATCTCAGCCTATTAAGTCTCCTTGGTTCTATCCTTCAAGTATTATTCTCTTAATCAGAATACTCCAACACGTTCTAGTTTAGTCCCCGAAGAAGTCAAATGCGAAGCAGACACACGCCATCTACCAGAAATATCACGGAGAAGAGCCGTGAATATCTTCTTTCCTTGTTTATCAAATCGTGAAATCTTCTTCATTACGTGTCCTGAATCTTCAAATCTCCCCCAATCAAAGCAGAATACAGTACCAGGATAATATCTTCTTCGTATCTTCCGAAAATAACACCAACGGATTCTTTGTGTATCTTCAAATTCTGTTTTGTAAAATCCACGTACACATCCCATTGTTTCCCATTTTAACGCACCCATCAATCCTGTTTAAGTGTCACAGGATATTTCCAAGCAAATCTCAGAGAATCTTCACGAGAAAATCTCTCAAATCACTGCCAGAATATCGAGTATCTATCGAGCCTTTAACACTTTCCCTATTTTCTCTGTTTCACCTTATACTAAAAATCCAGCCCAATGTGATCGAATAAAACACCCATACACGCCCTGTTTAGTCCATGCAAGCCTAACCCAAGAGAATTCAGTGATTGAATCTCTCCATAATCGTTCCAAAATCATACCCTAAAATATGTTCAGCTGTAAAAATAATTCCCGCCAGAACTTGAATTTGAATTCTTGAAGAACCTCCCCTTATCTTCTGATGGGGTGCCATTAGTACTGTCCTGAAAATGGGATGCCCCTTAGTAATTGAGGTGCCCCTTATCCGATATGAGATTTCGTCCGAGTGCAAATAATATTTTTTCTAGCCAATTCTCCACAAGAGCTTATTCTTTCAAAAACACCTGCAAACAAGTTTATTAGTAATAAAATGAGTCTTAGATAATGTAGTTATGGGTACAAATGCGTCGCACTTTCGTGCTCATCAAATTCCCCCACACTTACATTTTGCTAGTCCCCGGAGCAAAACAAAATTGACACCTTTATACAACCGGGTCATAACATGCAAGGAAAAACAAAAGACCCGCTACATAGTCGGGTCATAACCCTAAAAAACATAACAATTTTTTTTTTTAAGACCCGCTACACAATTTGGTCATTATAAGGAAATACACGAAAATAGACCCGCCACACAGCTGGTCATAAGCCTAACAACTATAATAATAATAATAATAATTTTTTTTTTTTTTTAGACCCGCTTACACAGCTGGTCATAATATTTATATTTTTATTATCTTTTTAAGACCCGCTCAAGAGCCGGGTCACAATACGAAGGAAATTCTGAAAAAGAATAAAAGAAAAGTTAATACCCACTCCCCCACACTTAAATATTACATTGTCCTCAATGTAATTGAGTCATCCAACGTAAAAATTAAGATGAGAAATTCAAAAATAAAAAAATAAAATAAAATAAAATAGAATAAACAAAAGAAAATAAAAAAATTATACCTACTTTGGAATGTACAAAAACGGATCCCCATACACTAATAACCTAAAACTTGGGGATCGACCCAAAATACAATATTTACAAACGACAACTTCACAATTATTTTATGAAAAATGGGGACACCGAAACTGGAAAATAAAATTTACCCCTAAACCAAGTTTTTACCGCACATGGAAGTGCGTAAAAGAACAAAATATGGGGATTCTATTGAGACTGGAAATTTTCAACCTGGCTCATGCACGCATTAGAAATAGGCAAATTCTCCGGGTACTTAGATGCAAAGTAATCCAACAACACTTTAGAAGCACACAATTCTAACCCTAAATTAGGCAAATTTTGGAAGTCTAGGGGTCTAGAAACAACCTCTAAGTCGGGTGAATGATCTTGTGAGGTAGATTCATCTATGGAATTAAGCGAATCATCCACACAATCATCCACAGGGGTCATCTATATGTTCTTGTTTGGAACAGAGAGTCACTACCAGTTCATCATCATCAAAAATAATCTTTGACATTCAAGAACTCTCAATCTTTGTTCCAAAGGCTAGGCGGTGTGTGTTTGTAATACTTCTCATATATAGTTTGATGTGATTCTTCACTTACCTCATGTGGAGAAGAAACTCCATACCATTGCCTACGCATATATTCAAGACAAGCGTCATCTCGGATGAGGTTTCACGATAATTTGACTTTCTACGCTATATTCTACTCATCATCGTAGGTGACGTCTCGTCGGAGAAGTCATCATCCTCAAAAGTCCTCTAAAAGAAATACAAAAAGAAACGCATAAAAAGGAAAAAAATGAAAAAAAAAATGAGAAGAAAATACTGTACAAAATAAAAATAAACCTAAAAATTAATCTAAAAACAAATCCGCGTCGGCGGCGCCAAAAATGATATGATTTTTAATTTGTTGTAGTACTAAGGATTCGAACTCTAAGACTTGTTGAGATTAAATTTAAAGGTTCAATGAAAATAATAAAAGAGAGAGTTACTGGGTCTTGGATTCCACCGAATTTATATCAATAGGTTGAATTATTTATTCTTCAACAATTATAGCTCAATAAATAAAACAACAAGGACTCTTATTTTTTCCAAGGTAGTTCTCCAAACATTAGTTATAAATCTTAAGCATGGGACATCAAACATCTAAGCAAGCATGACCCATCTAATAAAATGATAACTAATTTTTTCAAATCATAATTCTATTTTAATTAGTGCAAAAGTCATATAAAGAATTAATTAAAATTACCCATGTGTGAAACTCGGATTCCTCCGTCGACCCAGTGTAGGGGTTTAGCTACTCATGATGTAGACACTCTCAAAATATTTTTTATTAGCTCAAATGGTGTTTACAATGAAGAAAAGGAGAAAAATAACATAAATCGGAAATTTGCAACGGCTAATGAGCGTTACAAACTCACCGTTCAGTTTGCAAAACAGCTGTTACAGAAAACTACAAATGGAAACTGTTGTAGAAAAACGGTCGCTAAGATGTGAACATGCGACTAGTTCATAAACGATGACCGAGAAGGGTCGTCTGTGTTATTCGTCTTCTACTTCTTCAGCAGCGAAAGCAGAGAAGTTTCGTAACTTCTCCTCTTAAGCTTTGTAGCCTCTCCCAACTCTCGATATCCTTCTCTTCGACCCCAAAAACTCTTTTATACCCAACAGGCTAGGAAAATCACACATCAGTCAATCCCAAATCTTCTCATTAACTCCCGGGAATAATTCCTCTTATTTCTCTCATATACGCATCTGCAGCTATTAAGTCTCCTTGTTTCTATCCTTCAAGTATTATTCTCTTAATCAGAATACTCTAACACGTTCTAGTTTAGTCCCCGAAGAAGTCAAATGCGAAGCAGACACACGCCATCTACCAGAAATATCACGGAGAAGAGCCGTGAATATCTTCTTTCCTTGTTTATCAAATCGTGAAATCTTCTTCATTACGTGTCCCGAATCTTCAAATCTCCCCAATCAAAGCAGAATACAGTACCAGGATAATATCTTCTTCGTATCTTCCGAAAATAACACCGGCAGAGTCTCCTTATATCTTCAAATTCTGTTTTGTAAAATCCACGTACACAGCCCATTGTTTCCCATATTAACGCACCCATCAACCAATCGTTTAAGTGTCACCTGGATATTTCCAATCAAATCTCAGAGAATCTTCACGAGAAAATCTCTCAAATCACTGCCAGAATATCGAGTATCTATCGAGCCTTTAACACTTTCCCTATTTTCTCTGTTTCACCTTATACTAAAAATCCAGCCCAATATGATCGAATAAAACACCCATACACGCCCTGTTTAGTCCATGCAAGCCTAACCCAAGAGAATTCAGTGATTGAATCTCTCCATAATCGTTCCAAAATCAAACCCTAAAATATGTTCAGCTGTAAAAATAATTCCCGCCAGAACTTGAATTTGAATTCTTGAAGAACCTCCCCTTATCTTCTGATGGGGTGCCATTAGTAATGTCCTGAAAATGGGATCCCTTTTAGTAATTGAGGTGCCCCTTATCCGATATGAGATTTCGAATAACACGTGTCCTCCGAGTGCAAATAACATTTTTTCGAGCCAATTCTCCACAAGAGCTTATTCTTTCAAAAACACCTGCAAACAAGTTTATTAGTAATAAAACGAGTCTTAGCTAATGTAGTTATGGGTACAAATGCGTCGCACTTTCGTGCTCATCACAAGCCCAAAGAGATTTTTTGAAGTAAAGTTATCTTAAAAGTGTATATGAAAAATATATCAAAAAATAAAAAAAAAAAAAAAATAGAACCATCAAGTGGTCTGATGGTTCTCAAGCTTCCTCCCACAAGGTAGGTTGGGAATCGAACCCCTGTAATAGCATAAATCCTAAGATAATGTACTTAGGTGTAGTTCTAAGGACCACCGCCAATCAAAAAAAAAATTGAAAATGCGGGGGGTCTAACAACCACACTCAATATTTCGCTTAGCAATCTGTATGGACAAACTCCAATATAATTCAAGAGAATCAACTAGACAGTCAGACTCAATCAATGGAAATATATCCAAGAGTTGTATTTCTGTTTCACAATGTAATCAAAATCAAAACAGAGATAGAAATCCGTGAGCCTCGATTATTATGTGAAACAACTTGAACGGCACCAAAGACCAATGTTCAAGTGTCAGTCAATATAATCAACAACCAAAGGTTGGATTCTCTAATTGATTGAACTACGCACAACCTTGTGATATTTCTATTATATAACAAAATATAATGCGGAAAAGAAATAACACAAAGACACCAGAAATTTTGTTAACGAGGAAACCGCAAATGCGGAAAACCCCGGACCTAGTCCAAATTTGAACACCACACTTTGTATTAAGCCGCTACGTACACTATCCTACTCAAGTTAACTTCAGACGAATGTAGTTGAGCCCTAACCAATCTCACACCGATCAAGGTACAAATGCGCTCCTTACTTCTCTAAATCCCAGCAGGACTCTACGCACTTGATTCCCTTAGCTGATCTCACCCACAACTAAGAGTTGCTACGACCCAAAGTCGAAGACTTGATAAACAAATCTATCTCACACAGAAAAGTCAATTGTATATATAAATCTGTCTCCCACAGATAAACCTATGATTTTTGTTCCGTCTTTTGATAAATCAAGGTGAACAGGAACCAATTGATATACCAGACTTATATTCCCGAAGAACAACCTAGAAATATCAATCACCTCACAATAATCTTAAACGTATGGTAGCGAAATAAGATATTGTGGAATCACAAACGATGAGACGAAGATGTTTGTGACTACTTTTTATCTTGCCTATCGGAGAACGAGCCAATCTTAGAGAAGATAGTATCAATACGATAGAAAAATCAAGATCAGATCATGCAACTACAGAGAAAATAGTTGGGTCTGGCTTTGATAGACGCATTTATGTGGCTATTTTAGTCACAATTCTCTGTAATGTTAGTACTCGATTTTGCGCTTATTTTGGTATTTTATGTCTTTGTAGGTGTTTTTGGAGAAATAAGCTTTTTCGGGAAAATTGGCTCGAAAAGTGGTATTTGCGCTCGTGGGAGAAAATTACTATTCGCACCCCGAAAATGGATAAGGGGCACCCACATGATAAGGGATAACCCCAGGGAAACTACTATCGGCACATCGTAACGGGATAGGGGAGTCCATCTTCCTAGTTTGAATATAAATTTTGGCGGGAAAATATTCCAGATTCTGCAATGTATTTTGGCTTCGATTTTTGGGCTATCTCTGGGATGATTCAATCATCGATTTTTGGTGGGTCAACTTCTAAAGCATAACAGAAGATATAAGTGATTTGATGGCGTAGCTTGAATGGATAAGCTGGTTCGATAAAACAAGGGTCGGGATTTTTCGTTTTTTTCAAAGCGAGAGTTTGAATGAGATTTTCATGGCTTTCTTCACGGATTTGGGTTGGTCTAAGCCTGTTAAACCATAACAGGATTTGTATAAGGTTCAAGTAAAGAGAGTTCTGGTTAAAACAGGAAACGCGTGGGAAGATAAAAAGGAAATAAAGATAATCCCCGTGACTTGCCGTGGAGGAAAAGTAGAGGATTTCTCGAGCTTGGGAGAGCCTGTGGCGTATATATAGAGAGTTTATGAGTCATAGAGGGGTGTCGAGACTTTGGGGGTTGATTGGGGGGCTGCAGAATCAAAGCAAAGAAGTTGCAGAAATATTCATCTGCTGCTGGTGAAGAAGAAGACGAAGAACTTTGTGATGCTACGATGGGCCTCAAATAAACATCGTAGTAGAACGACACGTAAGACAAATTAACACAAAGAGTCTTATTTTATCTCGTTAGTTTCAGTAATGATCGATCCGTAACGTTTATAATAGTTGCAGTTTCGCTGTTTTCTTCTTTTTCATATATTTCTTCAATAAAACACCTTTTTGAGCAATGGATTATTATTTTGAGCATGTTTTCACCATGAAGAGCTAAAACCCAACACTAGGATGACGGAGGAAGCCATTCTCTACGCCTGTGGTAAATCTATTTAATTCCTTTATGACTTTTGCACTATTTTAAATCGTTTTATGATTTTTCTTAATTGATTGTGATTTGTGTTTGATGACGTATGCTTGGTCTTAGTATTTTTGATACGTCATGCTTGTGATTTACAGTCAATCTTTTATAAAATCTACCTTGGCAAAGAATAAAGAGTCAATATTTATATGTTATGAGCTATAATTGTCTGGAATTGATAGTCGAACCACATGAATATGAGAATTGGTAGAATCTTGAGTCTCAGTACCTCTCGATATTTTGTGACAACCTTTTGTATATATATTTTCTATTTTTAAGTCTAAAATCAAATCTTTACAAGTCTTTGAACGAACCTTTACTACCACTTTCTACAACAATTTAAAATCACATCAATTTTTGGCGCCGCTGCCGGGGAAAAATTGATGTGGTTTTGAAATTGTTGTAGAAAGTGGTAGTAAAAGATGTCGTTCACTCAGACTTGTGAAGATTCAATTTTAGATTCAAATTCAATAGAAAACTTACGAAGTTGTTATCAAGATTACAAAAAGTACCGAGACTCAGGATTCCACCATTGACCAATTAAGTGATTCAATCTAATCAATATTCATGCAATTCTTTGCGTTTGAAGTGATTCTAATTTATTTCCTCTAGTAGATTTTCGAAGTAACAATTGTATACATCAAGCATGAAACATCAAAAGTCTTAAACTAAGCATGCTCCATCAAAACGAATCACAATCATTCAATAAAAATCAATTTTCCAATATTAGTTCCATGCAAATAATCATAAAAGAAATTGCAAAAAATAATTAAAATAGAAATATACCACTTTTCATGGAACAATGGTTTCCTCCGTCGCCTCGGCTAAGGGGTTTAGCTCCTCATATTATTCACGTGCTCAAAATAGGTGTTCATAGCTCAAAAGTGTGAAAAATAAGAGAAAACTAATAAAGCAAATGAAGTTTGTAATGAGATATAATTGTTACGTAACTCATCATTATTGCAGAAACCGTTGCATATCTCGTTGCGAACTCAATATAATTGTTGGAAAAATTGTTACAAAGGCTTTGAATTTGAAAGAATAGGTCACGGATTCTCGCGACCTTCTTCTTCCTTCGACGTTCTCTCCGGTTCTTCTTCTACCTCTCGACCGTATTTTCTCAAGGTGATGAACACGTTTCGCAACTCCTCCGCACCTCTCTCGATAGTACCCCAAGGTCTCGATTCCCCACCTTAGGACTCGTACCATCCTTTATATAGCTAGCCGATGCAAAATTATCTCGAGAAGATCTTTTATTTTCTTCCCTGCTAAGCTCCGATAATTTCTTCCCAAGTCTTCTTTACACGTCTATGATTAGCCCGTATACTTTCCAAAGTCTCCCTGACTCGGTAGCAATAAATCTGCAGTGAATATCCTTTCCTAAAAACCCATGTAACTGCCAAATTTAACACAAAATACCCGAGATAATATTAGCTTCCTGTATTATCGAAATCTTCTTTTTCTTCAACTTTAAGACAACTTCCGTCCCTGTTTTATCTCCACAAGTAAATCCAAATCAAATCCCTCGAAAATCTCCTTGAAAATCTCTTTTAATCCAATCCAGGGAGTATGGTCAATCCCGTGATAATCTTCCCTCTGTTTCTCGTTATTTTCTCCTTTACTTCGAACTCGACCCAATACCAACCATGTTAAGTCATAACAGCCCAAAAAAATCCTAATCCGTGAAGAAATCCGAGATAAACTCGCCAAAACCAAATCGCTTAAGTCGTTAGAACTGCTCTTCTTTCCCGCCAAATTTAAATTCAAAAGGAAAAGAAGATGGGTGTCCCCCTATCGTCCGATGGGGTGCAAATAGCAGTTTGGGATACCCCTTAGCAAATGAGGGGTCCGAATAGTAATTTTCTCCGACGAGCGCAAATCCCACTTTTCGGGCCAATTTTCCCGCAAAAGCTTATTTCTCCAAAAAACACCTACAAAAACATAAAAATCCATAATAAATACAAAATCGAGCACTAACAATATATACAATTGAGATTATATCAGACACAAAAATGTGTCTATCAAATACCCCCAAACTTATTATTTGCTAGTCCTCGAGCAAATCAAATCTAGAAAATAAAATCCTAACTCACTGTCGCAAGCATCGTCGATTGCATTTATCGTATGCAATAAGCCTTTAAACCCCTAGGTGGCCCTAGTGGCGAGTTATAGTCTCGGAGGGTTTACCGAGGTGTACCCACAAAACCTTTATACCCGCACCCTAACTATCTACGCAGAACCCCGGAAGGCACTAAAAAGTCTCCTTGGTTGGCATACTTATTGACTACAGGAGGAAGTACCTTGATGCGAAATTCCAATTGTTGTACACGAGTTCGCACTCAAGCATACTAAAATTCATATATAAGTCACGTAGCTCTACTCGTATAGTCGCACTATGGACATCAATATCCTGAGTCAAAACTAATCACATGGATAGATCAAGAAGATAGATATAGAGGAAAACATAGATGGTTTTGATGTTTACTAAGTGAATGGTGTTTCCCATATCCTGTCTCAAGGCCTCCGCCAAAATGAACCTATCCTAATGGACCGAGATACTAGTCTGACTAATATCAACACATTGGCATATACAAGGGAACCAAAGTGGTCGATAATCCTAACTCTAGGTCAACACAACTGGAATATACAAGGGTACCAAAGTGGTCGACTTTATTGAATTTATTCCGGTTGGTCTAATGGTCTGGTCTCAATTTCTTTCTCTTTTTCTTCTCAACTTTTTTTTCAACTTTTTTTTCTTCTTTTGTATCTCAATCACTCTATTTCACCCTAGCAGTGGTAACAACTTGAATCGTGAGCCCCACCTAATCACTTAGAGAAACATAGTTTAAAAACAAAACAAAATAAAAACAAGTGAAAAGGACTCAACGAGATATGGTGAAACTATCATGTTATTTCTAACACCCGAGCTCGTGCTTTTATGAATAGACTCTTTAGATGTTTCCATCTAATCGTATTGGTTCCTCAACTCCTACAACCGAAATTCTTCCATCCACTTAGATTGGTTAGTGCCATCCTTAATAAGCATAAATTTCTAGGCTCGAGTTTATTTATCGCAACTAAAAAGTTTCTCCCATACCCCAAACTTAAATCTAACATTGCCCTCAATGTTCTAAAGATAGAATTAAAAGCATGAACAAGGAGAAACTGTTACCATTTGAAGTACAAGAGATAAGGAAACATATTACCGTGTCGCATGAATATTGGGTTACCTCCCAAGAAGTGCTAAGTTTAACGTCTTCAGCCAGGACATTACGTACCCATAAAATGGCTAATTACCCTTTCAAATCATATATCAATAGTCGAAACAATGTGGATCATCAAAACCAAATAAAACTGCCACAATTATGAGACAACCGCACCAAATCGGAAAAATGAACAGACATAGCACATCCTCATCCAAGGTTTCCCCGCAAGACAACCGGGTTTTTCTGTGGTGCCCACTTGGGCTTCATATGAGTGTCTTGATAAACGGATTTACCCAAATAACGAGTCTCAAATAGCTGGATTTCCTCCCGGATAGTATCGAGGATCGGGTTGTGAGCCGGAAGAGACTCGTGTAATATCTCGTACACACTGGGCTCGAGTCCCAAGTTAGGGACTTCCAATGAGGATACCCGACGATCACTACCCCCAAACTTAGGGTAATCACTACTCTCCGTAAGACCTTTAACTATAGCTTGAATTTCCCGATCCTCGTAGTATTTAAAATACTCAAAAGCTTCTTTTAATTCTCTACCCTCAAACTTAGGTTCATCATTACTCTTAGCAAGACCTAACACTATTGCCTTAATTCTGGGTCTATAGAGTCCTTAAAATGTTCGAGAGCTTCTTCTAGGTCTAAAGTCTGTCCATCTATCTGACCTAAGAGAATTGTCTCATCAAATTCATCCAAAGAATCACCAAACAAATTGTCATCCCAATATCCCTGAACTAGATCATGAACTAAAGTGCCAATCATATTCACTTCCTCTAAAACTAAAGTGCCAATCATATTCACTTCCTCTAAATCATCAGAAGGTTGTCTAGTAACATTAAAGACATTTAGTTCAGGGTCATATTACCAAAGGATAAGTTCATAAGTCCTTTCCTACAGTTAATAACAGCATTAGACGTGGCTAAAAATGGGCGACCTAAAATTACCGGTATTTGATTCTCTCGGTCGTGGACATGTTGTGTATCTAGGACTACGAAATCCACATGATAAATAAACTTGTCGACCTCAATAAGAACATCCTCTATCACACCACGAGGAATTTTAACGACCTATCGCCTAACTGCAGTGTTATCTTGGTAGGTTTCAATTCACCAAGTCCTAGCCGTAAGTACACATAGTACGGAAGTAAGTTCACACTAGCTCCTAAGTCAAGTAAAGCTTTCTCTACCCTGTGTTTTCCTATCGTGCAAGCGATCGTAGGGGCACCTGGGTCTTTATACTTAGAAGTTGTGTTGTTCTGAATGATTGAACTTACATGTCTCACACAGAAAAGTCAATTGTATATATAAATCTGTCTCCCACAGATAAATCTATGAGTTTTGTTCCGTCTTTTGATAAATCAAGGTGAACAGAACCAATTGATATACCGACTTATATTCCCGAAGAACAACCTAGAAATATCAATCACCTCACAATAATCTTAATCGTATGGTAGCGAAACAAGATATTATGGAATCACAAACGATGAGACGAAGATGTTTGTGACTACTTTTTATCTTGCCTATCGGAGAATAAATATCGAGCCAATCTTAGAGAAGATAGTACTCAATACGATAGAAAAATCAAGATCAGATCATGCAACTACAGAGAAAATAGTTGGGTATGGCTTCACAATCCCAATGAAGTCTTTAAGTCGTTAACCTACTGTGGTTTCGTGAAAAACCTAAGGTTAAAGTAGAATCAACTCTAGTCGCAACTAGTATCACACAGAGGTGTGGGGATTAGGTTTCCAGTTTACCTAGAGTTCTCCTTTATAGAGTCTTTAAATCAGGGTTTGCAATCAATGTTATCTTGGTAACAACGCATTCAATATTCACAGTTAGATGAAAACCTGATTAGACTCAACCTAATATCTTTCAACCGTTAGATTGAACTTAGCTTGTTACACACAAATGAAATGTACCTTCATTTAGATATGAGTAATCGTACCTAAACGTGTACACCTTGTTGGCTCAACAATAGTTAACCAAATTTAGCCATATGAACACTTTCATATCAAACTTATTCATCTTAACCATAACTAGTTCAAATGAAACTAGTTCTAGAGTTGTTCAATTATTTATATTCGCATAGAAATATACAAGACACAATTGAAGCAAAATCGATTTTGATTCACTCGAATCAAGTCATGAACATTATAGCCACGGTTTGCAAAAGATTGCATTCCTTATTATATAAATGTATTAGTTCATGAACAAACCGATTTTATAACATCTTCCACTTAGGTATGCATAAGGGTACGCGTACCAAGTAGACGGACCAAGTTTGGGTTTCGCCAGTATGCTAACTGTACGCATACCATTCAAACTCAGCAGAAAATTCCGGACCTGAACCTTACGCCAGTACGCGTACGTGTACGCATACCAGGTTCCCGGACTTCTCAAACCAACCAGTACGCATACGGGTATGCATACCATGGTTTCCGGACATGGATTACATATATGCAAGTATGCATACTATGCTTAAATTCAATTGTTCTAAACTCTCATTTCAACCATTGAAACATTCTCGGAAGACGGGAATAGTCGTCTCCACACAAACTATTAGCTTCAAAGCAATTTTAAAGTGATTGAATGATCAATACGAAACATTCCGAGTCTACATCAAATGACTGTCTCACACAAATCATGTAAGATGTTACCAGGCGAGTTTCACATGATCATCTTTTGACTTTCGTCAAGAGTATAAGATGAACTTGGTTAAAGCGAAAGCTTACCAACACATATTTCGAGAAATATGTAAGCGATTTAAACTCAGCTCGAAATATCAAATGTGTATAATTGAAGTCTATATAGCTATACGACTTTTGTCTCAAATAGAAGATATCGTAGACAGACTTTTGAGTGATAAATAAGTTCAAGTCTCCACATACATTTTGTTAATGAAGTTCCACAAGCTCCCCTTAGTAGTTCTTCTTCTTCAATAGATGAACGCCGTGAAGTCTAATGCTCAACTACACTTTCTATCCTAATCCGAGACTTAGCTATTATAGTTTTGGCAACTAAACTTGACAACAATCTTGAGATACCAACGCTTGCGAGTTCGACCGAGCAATGCTCTAACAATCTCCCCCTTTGTTAATTTTAGTGACGAAACTATCAATACTTATAGAATACAATATATATAGACTTTGTAGCTCTCAATCCAAATGCTTGATTTCCTTGGTTCTTCAACATTACTAGAAATCTTCGTCACTTCCAAGTACTTCAATGATTCCTGAAAGTGTTCAACTCAAAGATCATAGTTGTTGAAGATCCGTAGCTATAACAATGAGAAAACAGCTTGCTCTCAATCATTGTTATACAGTCTCATAGTATTATTACACAAGATCAAAGTCCAATTGTATCACAACTTTGACAATAATACTATGGTGATATGTATCACCCCCTTAGTCAATACTTCATATCACATGAAACCCACTCCCCTTACATAATGATCCGTAAACCATATGTATTTGTAGTGTGAAATACACATTAATTCTCCCCCTTTTTGTCAATAAAAATTGGCAAAGGTACAAAAACTAGTGGGATCCTAATGAAATTTCCACAGAGACATGACCAAAAGAGAACAACATATCCACTTGTTTAGATGCAATCATATAGCCGAAACTAAATGCATTCATCAAGGAGTTTATAAAGATACAAGATAACCCCTACAATATTCCACAGCCGCACTCCCCATAAAGATTTGGCAATTAATCACAAGTTCAATTAAGAACTCTCCCCCATAAAATGTCATTCCCGAAAGAACAACAAGAGCGACCTTACTTTCACAAGAAAAGAGGATTTATTTGGACATTAACAAATCACATGAAACATGAATTTGTATCTAAAATACTCAATTAAATTAAAAATAAGAGAACCCATGATTAATTTAACCGGAAATGCTCACATAAGAGAACTTACGGAGCCGGACAATATTTACACAAAGATGTGGATCAGGGAAGACTAATATTGCGGAATAAACAAAGATGCATTTTATCTTTCATCACTATTTGCATAGAGACATACCTGACTTAATCTTTGTAAACAAAAGTTCATCCTATCTTCCATCAATATTTGCATAATGACATAATAGGCTTAACTTTTGTTGTCAAAAGTTTATTCAATCTTTTATCAATATTCGCATAATGACATATGAAAGACTTAACTTTTGACAAATATGGGACAATCATAGTTCACGGACGCAAACACACATATCCCATAACAAGTTCAATATATGAAACCATAAAGATTAATACTGCAAAGTCATCTTCCAAATAAACTTTAGAATTTAAATAAATAAATCTAAAAACATTGCAAGATGAAAATCGTTGGAAATAGCTATGTGTAATCACAATAATTGTTATTCCAAACCCTAGTTATCCTTCTTAAAATACAAGAATAAATTCTCATGAGAAGTTTCCTAGACATAATAGATAAGATAAGAGAAAGAGAACTTTAGGCATCATCTTCATCATCGGAAACCATCAAAGTAGCTTGAATCTTATCCATGTCTTCCTTAATTTCGGGAAACTTGGTGGCAATTAAACATAATTGTTCTTGCACACATTTTACCTTGGAATTGATCTTACACACACCTATGTGAATTTGATGAAGAAGACTCAAGGTGGAAGAATCACAAGAACCGTCAAGGGTATCACTTCTTTGTCGCTTGCAAGCATTCTCCTTTATACGTTTGAAGGTACAAGGACGAACAAGCTTGGGAGTTCCAAAAGAGTTGCCAATAGGAGCAATGGAGTAAGTGCGACAAATTTGCTCAATCAAACATGGAAAGCCTAACTTCTTGTTGGAAGATGTCATCGAAACCATTTGAAGAAGGATAAATCCATAAATGTCGAGACTTTGAGTACCCGATTCAAGGAAATAGACAAACTCCGCAAACTCATGACTCCACCGAGAATTCTCAATTTTGGAGGGACAAGGATTAGATATACCAAGTTTTCCAAAGGCCATCAAGGCAAGACTAAGATATTTAGTAGTAAATTTTCTATTAATCCAATCAATACTTTTACCACAAAGACCATTAGAAATGGTTTCACAGGATGGTCTTTCTTCTCTTGGTCTAGGAAGGCGAAAATTACCCAAGGGGATTTTGGTAATCCTTGAAATCAACTCTATATTAACAAGAATCCTTTCTCTATTTATGATGGTCTTGAATTTCATGTCAACAAGATCAACATCATGGATGTTAGCATAGAAAATTCTTGTTAGAGTGTCAAAACCTTCACCAAGCAAATTAAAGATGTTTCCAAGCTTGAATTTCTTAAAACAAACCAAATCTTATTTATGACCACTCACCATATCCAATTTCTTTTCTAGGATGAAACCACTAGAAGAAATCCTTTCAAAGATCTTACTACTAAAATCATTGGTAAATTTAATTCTAATAGAATCTTGATTTTGAGGTATAGTCATGCTAGAAGATGATGAATCCAAGTTTTTTGAAATCTTCTTTAAAGCCTTAAAATTTCCCATGAGATCTAGAAATTGAGAGTACAAGAAGAAGGAAAAAACTTACTTGGTATGCTCCTTGAAGATGAGGAAAATCCTTAGTCTCTTTTAAATCTCAAAATAAAAAAAAAATTAATGGAGATAATACATGAACCCTAGAATAGTTCACGTACGCGGACTGGAGAGGGAAGAAGAAAGGTACACGTACCATACTTCTTATATACCCACTAATGGGGTTGGACCCGTTGATGAACCGTGACCCACAAGAGGAAGACAATATTTCTTAAAAGCATTCAGCAACCAAGGTTCGCACACTTAAAGGATCAGTACTGTGCAGTAAAGGGAAAGTAGAAAGAACTTCATCACCTTTATTAACCTTGTATTGAGAGAAAGAAAAAAGATTAAAAAAAATTAACCCAAGCACAAAGATAATCCAACCGTTACTTGCCCCATTTCAAGTTATCTACAAATGGGGTAGAGCCAAGCTTGTTACTAAGAGGCGTCATGTGCAGAGAGATTCTCATGCAACATTTCCGGTTGATATTTGTGAAATGTACCAGAAGTGTAATCATAGTAATGATGATACTCAGGGTTAGTAGAATTTTTTGAATCCCTTTTCTTATGACCAAGAAAAGACTTTTTCCGACAAATATAACCTATAACGAACTCACAAGACATATTTTTATCAATGTCACATGAGTTGGTAATAATCCTAGTTCGTACATCACGAATGCATGATTTGACAGGTACAAAACTTTTATCAGAACAATTCTTATTCTTAATCGAAATAAGCTTTTTTAAGAATTTAAAAACGCTTTCAAAAGCTCTAAATAGATCCTTGTCAATTGATCCATCACGATAGTATTCCTCAAAAAGATTAAGGGTTAATCTAGTCAGATTCCATATCTTTGAGCGTTGACCACGTTTTCTCAACTGCCCTTTCTTAGAAGAGCTTTTTATTTTTCGTTTAGACCGTTTCTCATCATCCAAGTTTTCCAAAGTCTTAGATGGAGCGAAATTATCATGAGAGACCAGAGGTCAATAGATAATAAGCTCTGAACAATCTTTAAGGAGTTCTGACATGCGTTATAGATGCCAAGAGCAAGTTTCCCAAAGAAATTTCCCATAGGGACAGACTTTAGGGATCAATCAAACACAAACTTATTAGGTTTACAGTGTTTGCCTGTTCTGATACCAATTGAAAAAGCGGGGGTCTAACAACCACACCCAATATTTCGCTTAGCAATCTGTATGGAAAACTCCAATATAATTCCAAGAGAATCAACTAGACAAAGACTCAATCAATATGTAAGCGAATTAAACTCATTCGAAATATCAAATGTGTATAATTGAAGTCTATATATCTATACGACTTTTGTCTCAAATAGGAGATAAAGTAGACAGACTTTTTAGTGATAGATGAGTTCAAGTCTCCACACACCTTTTGTTGATGAAGTTCCACAAGCTCCCCTTAGTAGTTATTCGCCTTCAATCGATGAATGTCGTGAAGTCTAATGCTCAACTACACTTTCTATCCTAATCCGAGACTTAGCTATAAGTAGACTAGAAATCAAGACTTATAGTTTTGGAAACTAAACTTGACAACAAGCTTGAGATAGCAACGCTTGCGGTTCGACCGATCGCTGCTCTAATAAGATGTATATCAAAAATGAACTATAGCCATATTCAAAGTATGCTCAACCTTAGGCAATTCATGTACGTTTATGTTTGCACTTAAGCTCGGAACTAGGTCGATCGACCAAACATGCACACTGACTATGCGTACCCTTGGAAGTTGTGAAATCAGATCAAGTATGCATATCGGGTATGTATACACTTGGAAGTTCGCGAAGTCAGATCAAAATGGTATGCTACTTTTGATAATTGCTGAACTTATATCAAAAGGGTATGCATACCGGGTATGCGTACCTTTGGTAGTTTATAGTCAAATCGACTTGGTATGCATACTAGGTATGCGTACATCCAAATAATTCTTGTATTTTGCTATCATATTATGAAACCTTCCAGTAACCACAGTAGACATATTAGGTATGCATACCCTAAACAACTCATGAATTGTTTGCTTGGGCAATTATTCGAAGATCAATTTAAACAAAAATAGTTTGTGGATAATAAATTGTCCTAGACTAAAATTGCAAAAGATCTGTGCATTTCGTTGCTCGAATCATATTTAGAGAGTTTAAACAAGATAAGCTTGAACTCGAAATTTCTTCTTTGTAATACTCGCATTGACCCATTAAAGTTTTGATTTTTGTTTACTAAATAAAAAAAATAAAAATAAAAATCTAATTACTTGAGTGACGTCACTAAAATGTATGTCAGCTCAATTGAAGAGCCATATTTGATCATCATGCTCTTCTCCAAATTAGGACCTTAATTTAAAAAATCACCGCTTTCAAATTCAATCAATATATCAAAAATCAAATAGAAAAAATTAACCAAATTCCTCTCTTATTACTTTTGTATCAACAACTGTAAATCCGTCCCAGTAAACATCATCAGCTCATCCCTAATGTATCTCCTTATCTCCAAATCACGCATAGAGTCTCCACTCTAATTAAACATCAACATGCAAATTTCAACAAAGTATCCATCAAATCTTAATTCAAAATTTCAATGGCGGATCCATTCAAGCTTTATGCCCATAGTTGTCCACTTACTAGTTTAATCAACTGTGAATGACATGGTTTTTGATTTGAAAAATGTGGCTACTAAGTGAGTTTAGGGTGGTTTTGCTAAAAGTTAGAGGCTTAGTGGTGATGTAAAATTATAAAGATTTAACAATGGAGCTTTACATGTTTCAAAATTTAGGATGGTGGCGCTTGTTGACGGTCAAAGATAATGGTGAATATGAAAATGAAAAAGATGGGCGTCGGTTTTTAAGGAGAATATGAAAATTTTAGGGATACAATATGTCATTGTTAATAAATATAAATATATTTTAGTAATTAACGATCTATTTGACAGATAGTAATACACATCATCAACTAAACGAGTCAAATCGGGTTAACGTGAAGCCCAGGTATCAACTTTTAAGTTGGTGTTAGACCAAACACTAATTTTGGACAAAATCTGAATACCAAGGACCAATCAACCCATAAACAAATCTATTGAAATATCTTAAGTTCTTGAAAAACCAATTTTTTTTTTATTTACCATTAAAACAACTAGTGTAGATGTCATAACATCTACCAAGTACTGACTGTAAGGTAATAAAACATGAGTGCTGAGACAGAACCCATGTCGAGTGGTACACAAGTCTCGGTACGTGCGAAGACAACATTCAAGCCACTTGAAAACAAAGACAAGACCAAGACCTAAGTTCTGGAGACCGTAGCGAAGACTATACCTAGGAAGCAGTTGAAAGTCGGGACCAAGAGCTTGGGACCAGAGTAGGCGATAAGAAATGGGAACTACACCCCGGTCGGTGAAGTTACTTGGAAAAGAAGCAAAGTCTGGGTGGATCATGATGTCATCTCCAGCTTGAATAAGGCGGTTGCTAATTAGACATGCTTCACGCGTGATTGTTGTACTAGTATAAATATCCAGAGAGGTTAATCTTGTAGACCAAGTACATTGTACCAAATAAACTCTGATCAGTAAAGTTACACTTTAATTTGCAGTGATTCTCTCTCCTCCATAATCTTTTTGTATTCCATTACCGACTTAGAAGACAATATCAAACTCTAATTGGCACTAACAAAGTAATCACTAACTAAGGACTGTAGTTGATCATAATTGTGATCCAACAGTCAAATCACCAACAAACATCAATGTGCAGGTACTATACAATTCCACCCTTCAGGACAACATGAAATACTCATCTTCAACTAGAATACCCAAGTAATGTTTTCTACTGAAATGTATCAAATTCTTGTTGTATTCTTATAAAAAGTAAACATAAACCAAAACAACAAGAAAACTAAAATTCATCTGATTGATGGATTTGGACGAGAATCGGGCAATAAACTGAGTCAACTTAGTTAGATTCAAAATCTGATTTTTTTATTTTCTTTCCAGTCTTTGATGTTTCGTATACACTAACTTTTCTCATTCATTCATCCTGAATGTTTTGTTTAAACTTTTAGTACCGATTTACTACTTCTTTCTTTCTTTAACCTTTGTTTTTTCTTTATTTTTTATTTGATTATTATTTATCCCTAGATGTTTAAGTGGAACTCTTAATTGGTGTACCAAAGTACCTAAAGATTTAGTTCATTTAATGGTTTTTAGTAATTTGTATAAAGAAGCTAGAAGAGCACAAAATTTGTATCCTTCATTCTTAAAAATCGGCACCACAAAAATGTTCACCCCTATAAAATAATAGCGTCGGGACCGGCAAAATTTATCATTTTATCGCCATATTAAATTATCGATAATATAATAATTATTAATTTATCAAAATATTACATAATTCATGCCACCAACCACTACAAGGTTCAACCTTTGTGACACAAGGATTACAAAAGCTTTCGAGATGCATTATCATGGCCGATTCTATCATAGTCTTTTAGAGGATTATAAGACAAGAAAACAAATCCCGTGAAGATTAATGTTTTAGATGCGATGAACCTTGTCGTTTCAATTTGGAAAATAGATGTTCGTTCAATGAATAACACCGAGTCAGAGAATTCAAGTGAAATGTTAGATAGTGAAGGCACTAAAGAACTGTAAAATTTAATCAAAGGATTGAATTATCGCAATTGAATGAACATTAAATCCTGCTAAACTACCCTCGAGAGAATATTGTATTATTTCTGACTTTTGAGTGATGAGGGAATAATTGAAAGTATCATGGAAAGCGAGAAAAGTGATGATGTGGAAGCCGAAAATCAAATTGTAGTTGTAGAGTCACCTTCACGTAAAGGAGCTACTGAAGTTGTGAAGACATAGAATACTTTTTTATTGCAAACCAAAGTACAACACCAAAAACTCCTCTAACTTTAAGAAAAATCCAAGATGATATTCAACATGACATCAATTTAAAAAAAAATACTAGGTTACAATTGAATCATTCTTCACCAAATCAACACAAATGTATGTAAATTAGAGTCTTATTAATTTATATATCGGAACGAACTTATAAAAGTCTAAATATTTTATTAATTTATAAATTTAGCAAATTATCAACTGAGCACGTTCCTAGACTCAGGACCGATAAAACTTAGTATTAATTTTTTGTGGTCATTAATTTACAAGGATTTTACTGTATAATTTGAAGCATAATTAGACTGGGAACGACTTTATTAAATTAATTGTCCCGTAATACCAAGTGAGGTTAGTAGTTATACCAAATCTATATGTTAGCCATATTTTCCGCTTAATAACCTTAGAAATGATCCTCATGATTGGACATTTCTTTAACCGGTTGAAGATTTTATTGGTACCAACCACTGAGAAATAAGGTTCCGTGCAGCTCCTCGCGTAGGAGCAGAATCAGACTATCAGCCATGTTTCTATCAAACATGAGCCAGAAACAAAACATATAATGAAGGAATAATGTAATGATCGAGTTGTTGGTATTAATATCAGACGAATAGTGCTGTTGCGGATAAGAGAGGATCGATGTTGAGTTGTTTAGAAGAATCAACAAATAAAAAAATCGATAAACAACCTAGCGAGATTGGGGTATACCCAAACTAATTGAGGTATACCCAATAAGACAAAATCTGGTCATTATGAAGTAAAACCAAGCCACCCCTTAACCTTGTATTTTCTAAATGGTTAATATGCCCTTGTTTAATTAACACTAAAAAATCTGATTAGCTTAATTAATTGAGTTTAGATTAAAACTTTTGAAATCATAAATTTAAGTTATGAAATTTTGTTTTTGATTGAACTCATTTGGGAAGATTTTTGATGAATTTTTTTTCAAATATTTTTTTTTCGAAATGAAAGCATAACACTTCTAAAAGAGGATTGCAAAGTCGGGTATGAAATCATACTCAAAATTAAAGAAGAATTCAACACTTTCGGTTTGAACTATCAAAAGTCGGCGGGGTCGACGAATGAAGAACATGCCGACAACTTTGGCCTTCAAGGTCGGATGAAGAACATGCCGACAACTTATGGTCGATGATTGAAGAAGATGCCGACTTTATTATTTTTGACACACATGAGACTGTTGTAAATGCTTCACTAGTCGGCATCTTGTTGATTTCTTACCTTGCCGTCTATCTTATAGTCGGCAAGGACGATAAAAAATACCCTACCGACTATAGAATTTTTGACATACAGATAAAAATGATTAGTCGACAAGGTATTAATTTCATAACCCGACTAAGCTATAGTCGTCAAGGTATAAGGATGAATATCGTGTTGACTAAAATATAGTCTGCGAGTATAAGGTTGAATACCGTGCCGACCACGTAACTACGATTTCGAGAGATGAAAAGTCGGCACGGTATTCAACCTTATAACTGTAGGCTATATTTTAGTTCGACAAGGTCGACAAAAAAAACCTTGTCGACTTTCGATCCATTTTTATTCTTCGTTTTTTTTTTTTGATCTCATCATGTATGGTTAGAGTTTTGAAGAAAGATTTTGAATTTTTTTTTTGAATATGTTTTAGTCGGCATGGTTTTTTAGTATGGGCAATTTGGTCTTTAAACACCTTTTAGACACCCCTTAGCACACTAGTTTGGATGGGAATAAAATGGGTATATCCCAAATCTGTCGGGCAGGGATAAACAAATGGAAGTCAATTGAACATTAAATGTCATACTTCGTGCTTGGATATACGACATGACCCTAGGGAACCGGAATAGCCAGGTCAAGGTATTAGGATTTAACGGAAGATGAGGTTCCTTTAGATTCCTTATTACTAGAGATTTAACAAACAAGCGCCTATTTGAAAGATCGAAAAATAAACCTTTCTTTGAACAAAGAAGTTGATTTGAAAGACAAGATTGCCAATGCCGGTACCAATATTGGCACGACGGGTATTTTTTTGTTTGCCTTGTATGAAATGGTGCTCTGCCGCTAACATTAGCAGCAGCCTTGAGTAATCCGGTTAAATGATGCATGACCAACTTGATAATAGTTGTTTTTTTTTTCATGGCTGCTAGTGGGGGTGTCAATTTGGTTTAGGGTCTTCTCACAATTGTTGGTACCCCTGTTAGCATTTTAAAGGAAGACTTTATTTAAAAAAAAAAAAGAAATTTTTTTTTTTTACAAGAAACTTGTTGGTCTACGTAACAAATCGCACCCCAAACCCTTTTTCAGATAACTAAATCTAATCCATTTAATTTTCGTTGAGAAACATATTAGCAATGTGTTGGTTTATACCAACTTGGGCGTCTGGCCGCCCGTACCATTTTACAACGTGGAAGAAACCCCGATAGTCTTTAGCGTGTGCATCGTTCTTATTTGAAAAAGATTATCTAACCCAAATTGGCTGGGTCATCGTTATCAGACGTACTAAAATAAATACAGTGCAACAACACCACCATGAGAATATGCACATTCTGAGAGCTATCATTCATGAAGACCATGGGCTGCATTGGATTTCTAGTAATCCACCTGGTTGACTTAGTCTCATTGGCTCATTTCACAGAGGCTATCAATGATAGTACGGAGGAACAGTTTAACCGGAGCTGCTTTCCTGTTGGGTTCGCTTTTGGAACAGCTTCTTCTTCATATCAGGTAATGCTATCTCAAAATATTAACTAGATAGAGCAAAAGGTTTTGTTTTGAGTACTCTTTTGTATTTTGAATAAATTTTTATTTGTTTTGTCGTGGTTACTTAATTACACAGTATGAAGGTGCTGCAAGTAAAGATGGTAAAGGACCAAGTACCTGGGATACTTTTACTCACAAACATCCAGGTATTTTGACTTTAGCTTGTATCACCAAGGAATTTTGACAGCAGAAGTCCAAGTCTGAGAATACGAAAAAATTAAACCCTTCTCTTAGTCGTCAGGAGAAAAATGACTAAGATCATCAAAACTATCTATGAAGTTTGAGTTTTGTAGCCGTGAAATATGAAGTTTGAATTTCTGTAGCCGTGAAAGTCCGGACGATTAAGACTACTAGAACGAAAGCCTATGGCTGTTTGTAGTCGTTAGAGAAGTAATCGAATCTGGACAATTGTGACTATGCCAAGTAGTCTTTATTAGAGCATCTCTAATGGAATATGGGTCTCTAAAAATATTGAAGCCACCTAGAATTTTAGAAACTCTAAACAAAAAAAACCTCTTCAGTGGTGGTTGGATATTAAAAATTTAATCTGACGTGGAAGTTTGAGTTTGGAAGAGAATATGGGTTTTTAGAGACTCTCATCCATATCCACGTCATCACTATTTGTTTTTATTTTATTTATTTTGTTAGATTTTGTGGATTAACTTTCTACAAATAAGTGACAAGTGTTTCAAAATAGGTATGAATACAACTACCACTGGAGATGCTTATCAAAACCAGAAAAATTATTTGATTCTATGTTGTTAAATACCTCTTTTTGAGGTCTCCACATGGGATAAATATCCATACACCATTGGAGATGCTCTTAGTACGACTACGTTTTTTTTCTTAAAAACCGGACTTATGATTATGTGTAAAATGCATATAATCAATCTCAATTAATCTAGGCGTTGATATTTTTCCTAGATTTTTAATAACGTAATCTTCCATAATAATGGTTTAACGATTAATCGTTGATTTATTAGTTTATGTCTCGATGAATTAAATGATAAACGACAAAGAAAAATCAAATTTAGGATTTTAACTTGATTGTTTTTTGTTTAATGAAAAAAGAAAATTAATGAAGAAGAAAATAAACTGGTACCAAATATAATCAAAGTTGATTTGACTTTTGTAGATGATAAAGAACGCGAAATTGGGGGATATAAAAAGGAATTGGGGGATATAAGAAAAGGACAAAAACTGGATCCATATATCAATTCGGGGGTCACCCCTTATCTAAGTATTTTTTTCAAATCCTAATCTACCCCTCACTAATCAGGTTTAGTGGTTAATAATAATTAGTAAAAATCTTAAGTATTTGTTAAATGATTAGTGTGTATTTGTATTTGGGTGAATGAGATGAGAGTAGAAAGATGGAAAAAAAAAATTGAGAGGGAACTTTTTTTGGTGAAAGTGGAGGATGATTGTGAAGAGAGAATTGCTGCTTAGAGGTTGAAAATTTGATTTTTTTTCTTTGAATCCACCATTGTTGCAGCTGAAAAAGCTTGGTGCCGTCATGGTATTCAACCATAAAACCATGCCGGCATTTGTTGGAAATTTTCATAAATTGTTTGACACTATTTTCATTCGGGGGGGTTTGCCACGAGACTTTGTCTCGTTACAAAATTTTTTGGGTTTTGATCTTCAAAACCTATTTTTTCAGGTTTTAATCAGTCTACTTCCGACACAGTTATCTGATTTTCGAGAATGCCGGAACTACTTCCGGCATGGTTTTTGCTTAAATTTCTATGCCGGAACATGATGAAAAGTATCCATGAAACTTCAATTTTTTTTCACTTGACTACCTAAGATTGATAGATTTCTATCGAGCATGTTAAGCACAATTTTCCCTGGCGTGGTTCTTCACCAATTCCGGCATGGTCTTCATCACTTCCTACGATGTAAAAAAATATTCCGTTTTGAGTTTTTTCCGGTTTTAATCGGTCCACTTCCCAAGCACAAGTAGTTAATTCTCGAGCATGCAGCACCGATTTCCGGCATAGTATGTTGCTTAAATTTCTATGCCTAAGACATGATGAAAAGTATCCAGAAACTTCAATTTTTTTTTCACTTGACTACCTACATTGATAGATTTCTATTGAGCATGCTTAAGATTTAGTTACTGACATTGAATGTTAGTTACCAACCATGCCGGCACTGTTTCGGCATGGTCTTCATCAATTCCGGCATGGTCTTCATCACTTCCGATCTTCATCACTTCCGAAAAAAAAAATAAAATTCGTTTCCAAAGTGAGGAGCCTAGAGAAGGAGAAGAGAATTTGAAAGAGAGTGGGAGAGTTTAGAATTTGAAAGGGAATGGGGAATATTTGGGTTTCAAAGCTCTAACCCTGAAAGTGATTAATAAGAAGTGGAGATGGAAATGGGGGATATGATTTTGTTTTTTGATTTTAAGTTTTTTAATTTTTATTTTGAGGGAAGGGTATTTTAGTATTTTCATACCCAAAAGTCACCCCTTAGCAGACACCATGGGTTGGGAGAAGTAATCAATATCCCCCAATTCCTTTTTATATCCCCCAATTTCGCGTTCTAAGTAAACGCCACATGATTTTTGGTACATACTTTCTTTAAAATGCTTATTTAAAGTTTTTAAATGCTTATATAAAATTGAGTAACCCATAATGGAGTTTCATATTTTAAATGCGCAATCAAATATGTTACTTTAAGTCTAAAGCTCGGTGCATTTTTTAAAGAAGAAATAAAGAATTATTGTTTTTTTGGGTTATTTCTTATATTTGTGAAAATCATTATCTACACTATAACCTTTATTTATTCGATCCTTAAAACTAGTATCGAATTTAACTAGCGATGCATCAAAGAACTTTCTTCAACGAAATTTTATTATTGAATTATACTTATAGACTTGCTTAATGCTCGGTTTTGGTTTATGAAAGGTTCATCACGTTTGGATATTTTCTTAATTAAAGGGTGTTGGACATTTTCACAAATTATATATGACATGCTTTTGAATAAATACTTATGATTAATGTTTCAGGGTTACTCATAATTGTTTATAATCGACTAATTTTATGATCAGATCAAGGATGTCCATATCATTGATTAGGACCATGCAATGTCACAAGAAAAGCTAGTGTGATATTTGCAATTGTACATATTTGCTGGATTGTTTAGTTATCACCACAATGATACTAAACTCTTATCTTGTAAGTATTGTATATTTTGAGTCCTTTTAGTTTGACTTAACGATTAGAACAATGCTGCTCACAAGTAGTTTTGGTTCACACGTTTAAGTTTTTCTAAATGTTTCATATACATGTAAAATAATAGCTACCCACATGTGACTATTATTCCGATGTATTAGGTTGAACATTAGAATTATTTGAGTTTGTTAATACATGATAAGACGAGATTCTCCCACAGGTGATTCTAGTTGTGGTATTAAACAAACATAATGTTGTGTGTATGAGAAGGAAAAATATGTACTGATGTTTATTATGTCTCACATTGTTCCTTGATAAGGTTTTGTTCACAGGAGAATTTTATCGAAGGTATGAAACTATTGTAAGCTTAATTGTCATTTATCTCTATTATAAATTTCAGCTTTTGTTCTTATTAATTGTTGATTATGATTATTTTGTAGACTTTTAATGGAACCCACAAGTGGGGGATATCTAAACTAATTGGGGGATAGAGGAAAAGAACAAAACCTGGATCCAAATATCAATTCAGGGTCACCCCTTATCTAAGTTTTTTACGTAATACCTAATCTACCCCTCACTAATCATGTTTAGTGGTTAAATATAATTAGGTAAGTTAATAGTTTAGTTTGATAATCATTAGAATAAATCATTATCATTGAATTTGTTGATGCAACAACATTAAATCAAGATATTTATGATCATGAAAGTTTATGGGAAGAACCAACCATGAAAGTAAACAAGCAAATATACAAGTGCTCCAATTAGTCATATATGTGTATTAATGTATTGAAATTTGATTTTTTTTTTCATCGAATCCCACCATTGTTACGCCCAAAAACCCCAGCCCGCATGGTAAAAGTATTATCGAGCATGCCGGTAGTGGTGCCGGCATGGTCGATTCCCAAATGAACCATGCCTGCTTGAGGACAAAAAACATACGTAAAAAATTTGTTTGAAATAACAAGTATCTATGATGGTATTCATTCCAATAACCATGCCGAACTCAAGATTCGCATGGTAGACATCCCAATAACCATGCCGTAACCGGATTCGGCATGGTCTTCATCTCAATAACCATGCCTAACTCGCAGATCCAAGATGGTCTTCATCCTAAATAACCATGTCTATGACCGAGGGAACCCAAGACGGATGGTCTTCATCCTAAATAACCATACCGCATGGTCTTCATCACCACAAGATGGTCTTCATCCCTACCGAATGTAAAAAAAAAAAAAATCAAAGTGAGAAGCCTAAGCAGAGAAGGAGAAGGAAATTTGAAAGGGAGTGAGAAATGTTTCAATTTAAAAGAGAGTAGGTATTTTTATGTTTGATTTAGCTTTTATTGTTTTAAAGGGTAGTTTCAGATGCTACTTCAAAAACACCCTTAATAAACACTATTGGTTGGGGGAAGTAATTTATATCCCCCAAGTAGTTTTAGTATCCCCCAATTGTGTTTTTAATGGTCCATTTTTTGAAGATAAAATTGTTTATCACTCCGATAATTTTTCATGCTATCAGTATACATCTATAATTGCATTATGAATCTCAATCCGTGGATGTTTTCTCGAACATTCATTATTGAAATTGAGAGGCAATTATAGAGAAAGTGAAAATCATAAAGTCTGATAAAAGGTGGTGAATATTGTGAAAGGTATGACAAAACAGATAATATCCTAAATCTTTTACGTAAGTATCTCCAAAAGTTTGGATTTGTTGCTCAATACACAAGGCCAACTTATCCTTGGCATAATGGTGTATAACAAAAGGCAAAATCATACTTTATGAAAATGGTTAGAAGCATGATGAGTTATGCATAATGACCACATATCGCTGAATGTATGTTCTTTCAACAACTGTGTAATTTAAATAGATTTCCGAGTAAAGTTAAAGTTTCAAAGACACACTTTGGACTAGAATGGCGGAAACCTAGTTTAAATCACCTTTAGTTATGGTTGTTCTGAGGTGAGGGCTTACATTCCAAAGAATGAAAATTGGATTTGGAAACTATTATTGGTTCATTGGTTTTCCTAAATAATCCAAATGGTATTCTTTAACGTTCTAACCATAGTATGAGACTTATTGAAACCGAAAATATAAATTGCTAATGATGGCATAATCAATGGGAGTACGTGGATATATTTGTTCAAGAAATCATGATAATGATCCCTTTATTTAAGATTTCTACAGATATTGTGAATCTTCTCATTATCAGAATGTTAGATAATGAAAGACCACAAATTACCGATCCAATACTCCATACTATAACTATCGCCAATAAAGAATTTTTTGATAACAACATGAACCAACATTAAGAAGGTCTCAAACAAAGATTGAAAAGAAAAGCTATTCATATTGTTTCAAGATTTTCTTACAAGAATTTATTACATTTTGATATGGAATGCCAAAGACCTGGCTTTAGGTTCACAAATATTATGTGTAATAATTTTGATTAATAGATTGATGCTATGTGAGAAAAAATCATCGTTGAAAGTCAAGTCTCGGATATTGTTTAATTGTCGAAAAGACAAAAATCGGGGCCAGGCGAAAGTGGTCTTTTTGACCTAAAGTTACCGTAATAACAATTTAAACTAGTATAAAGCAAGACTTATTGCCAAAGATTTTAATTAAACGATGCATTGATTATAAATAAGTTTTTCTCTCGTGTCAAAGAAAGACCTATTCAATTATCATAGTATTATTAGTAGTCAAGATGACCTAAGAGTTGCATTAATCAAATGTGAAAATAGCCTTTATTAATGATAAATTTTAGTCTACAAATTTTAGAAATCAAAGTATGAAATTTAAGCAGCCTCTCCCATAATGGTATATGAAATTCAACAAACTATAAATGTTTCAAGTTTTGGATGAAATTATTACAGATTTATGCATATACCTCAAGATCAGTGGGAGAAATTCATACTCTTCTGCCTTGTATGTTAAGATATACTACCTACGAGTAGTGATCTTGAATTTTATGCATATCTCTATATTTTTTGAAATAAAGGATATCAATGAAGCTAACCATGATAGTAATATCATATGGATTACTAAAGCTCTCATATAAGGCATATATCGAATATTCAAGGAATTTTGAGATAATAACATATTTAACAAATTTTATTTCATGTTGGATAGAAGATATAAATTTAATCTTCATTACGTCTTAATTTCGATAGATATGAAACTTATAAATGTTGTTGGTATGTTAACTAAATGCCTAAAGAATCGAAGAAAAATTACAGGAAAGCTATCAAGAATTTTGAGATACCAATCTTGACTTATGTCTTATAATTAGTTAGCAAACCCAACTAGAGTTGATTGGGTTTTCAGACTTCAATTTTTTGTGGATGTGTGGATTCTATAAAGGAAGAGTCCATCAATAATAGTCCCACAATTGAGTTTGAATATTTATGACTGCATACTTAGAGACTTAATGTTTGTCTCTACATTGCTGAAATTTATCGTCTTAGCTTCGCAACATTAAAGCACGATATGATACAAAAGGAACAAAACACATGAACCTTGAGTATATATGCGCGACTCAAGCAATTCGAAACAATAGTCGTTCATTTATCGCTTAGCAAAATTGTATTCGATATGCACTTATTGAACCATTACCTTTTAAGACCTCTTAAGAAAAGATTGGAACTTTAGGTCTCGTGGGAGTAATTGATTATTTTCAGCTAATTTATGTGCTTATTTTTGAACACTTATTGAGCTCTACTAATGTCATTCTCAAATTATTTCGTATCCATGTTTAGTATACACTTATGTGAATGGACGAATGTTACCGTAAATTGTCTATCTTTATATACATCACTGACCATTATGATACCTCTAATGCCTAGTTGAGTAAGTTGTTTATGTTGTGGTACATGGAAGGAACATGTTGATAACAAGACAACGTGCAACCGCTATGACTCGCATGAGTAGTTTATTTAATCAAGGTATTACGTTAACCACTAATGTATTATGTTTAGAAATTATGCGCGCCTTTTATGAATCCTCGAATAACCATTACTAGATAATTACATGGACCAAGCAGAATGTAAGATAATTTATTATGAGATTAATTATCTTTATTTGGCCCATGTGAGAATCTTGGTTATAACTAGGATATTGCTAAATATCTATAACCTCTGTTTTGTATAAGGAGTCGATTCCTAATATATCTCTTATTTGATGGATTTTGTCGAGATCTAAAGGTAAACTAAAACCCTGTAACTTGGTTCTCTCTCTACCTATATAAAAGAAACATTGTACCCATCAATACCTGTCAGAAATTACAACTCATTACAAAGTCAAGAGAGAAAACCATGACCTCCACAAGGTATTATCCCTGCCTCCAAAGATGATCTACGTATGATGGATTTGCGATCCTGTATTCCGTATAAACCTATTCTGCATATTTTATTGTGTGATTATCATGAAGTTCAACGATCTA